>WYDF02045499.1:0-12290 GCA_009867245.2 Adranes taylori | reverse complement strand
TTAAAGTGAACTAAACTGGTTTCAATTAATCACTCTAATTAAATGTCAAATCGCTAAGCGAAATATCAACCGATTTTAACCAGCCAAAAGGAATAAATAAAAACAAAGGGTGTTTACAGTCCACCGCTCTCCAATCGCTACTCTCCATACATATATATATATATATATATATATATATATATATATATTAAATCAACATTTTTATAATTCTCTATACCGAATTGATTTCTGCTTGGCTCTTTATAATTTCACCATGAATCTTCCGTTCGAATCTCTTCTGACAAAACTTCGCTGCTCCCTGAATGATGGATAAGATGATCCCAAATACTACTATTCCAAAAATCCACGGAACCCAAACTGCAGTTGCTGTAACTCCGCCTGAATTGCCCGCCTGTACTAAAACTGTTTCCTCCTTCCTGGACGTCGCCCCCATGTTCTTTCTTCTTTTTTATACACTTACATTTTAGCAAAATTCGAATCGCGTAATTAATTCTTGTAATTATGTCACGGTCGCCATGTAGTATTCTTCCATCGAGAAAATATTCGAAGATTACGGGTTTAAAATGAATAGTTTAAACGAGCATTATGATTATGAATTAAATACAAAATAATTTACAATTATGTTACATGTTTAAATATTAAGTCTCCCGACATTAAATATTAAATCTTTCGTTAATGAGTATTGAATATGAATCTCTCGAAAATTGATTGTTGACTGTACGTTTAACAAAATATATTGAATTGGAATATCTCTTGAATACTATTTAGCTATCAATATAATAATTATACAAAACTAGATACATGAATGTTAATAACTAGTTTTACTCGAAAATAGGGAATAATCACATAGGTAATTTCTCTACATCGATATCAACATGGTTTTTGTAAATGTGAGCAAGATTCAGATCATCCTGAGGAAAAGTATAATAAAATTTCCATTATTGCGGCACAATTACTTTGGTATTGACCACTAGGTTTGTGCTGCATAGGAGGAATCGATATTCTTGTGTCGACTCATTCTGAAATATTCTTTGATCTTGTCTTGTCGTTCACAGGAAACATCATCAGATATGAAAATCGAGTTTGGTCTGGAATCACTGGGCGCCAAAATGTAAATCACACACACAGAAAGTTCTTAAAAAGTCACTAGTTTGGGCTCAGGAAGCTCCAAAATGCCCTTCCCATTAAAAAAACTGGAAATTAAAAAATTTCATGAATTTTGTGAATTCAGACTGACAGATGTTTATATTAGTCTTTTATGAAAATTAATTCGTTTTAACCAAAGGCCATTTCTAAACAAACATTTTAAATTATTCGAGCATTTAAAATGTACCTTGTTTTATAGGGAATATAATTTGCAAGATGTACTTCTTAAATATTACGTGATTTTTAACCTAAATTTAGTACCTTACATGTTATGTTTTTTTCTACAGATACATCTATATTAATCACTCAAACATTGATTCTATTAAATTATCATCAGCAATATTAAAATGCATGCAGCTGGAAAGGTAACAGTTAGCCTCCTATTCGCATGGGTTTGGACGTTCTGCTACGGTTTTGTTTTGCTCTCCTCAGCGGCTGGAGCTGGAGACGCCGATATCTTCAATCCGCCAGGAAATTCATGGACATATGATTATTTAACAACAACGACTTTAAATGAAATTGATGAAAACAGGTCAAAGGATATTGGTTTTGCTGTTAAAGGACGCGTTATTGTTGAAGTTTTATGGAGTAGTGATGGAGGTGATAAATTACTTAGAATTAAGGTATGAGAAATGTACTATGAATTTTGTTCGCTATCTTAATGAATTTTTTTTTTCATTTTAAGTTTGAAAATCCAATTTTACAAATACGCTCGTTGAAAGGTGACCAATCTTCGGATTATAAGCAACACGCATCAAATTTGGAAAAGTTTAAAAATCCATCATTTTATATTCTTTGGAATAGTGGACGAGTCCATAAAGTTTTGCTCAAAAAAGATGAATCACTTTCAGTGGCGAATTTTAAAAAAGGAATAGCAAGTTTATTGCAGGTACTAAATCTTTATTTTCTTTTTCGTAAGGTTATTTAAATATTTGGTTTTACAGTTTCAGCATTTAGATCAAGAAACAACTGAGACCGATATCTCTGGCCAGTGTCAAGTTACATATACTTCGAAAGCTTCAAATGTAATTATTAAAGAAAAAACGTCATGTCAAAATTCAGATTTTACTATCAAGAAGAATCCAGATCTTCTAGTTTCCGGAAAAATCAGATCCAGTTGGAACACAGAGTATACATTAGCCGATCAATATTTGAGAACAATAGTTTCTAAAGAGGAACACACTCTTAGACTTACAATAAATGAAAATATGAATTCTATACTTAGAAATCAGCAAGAACTTTCCTTTATTAAGATGGATGAAGTTGAACCAATTAGTGCCAAAAATTTCAATGAAGTGTTTGATATTTTAATGTCCAGAGAAGGCCAGTTTACGGAGGAATCTCTACTTAGCGAACGCGAATACCATAACGATGCTAGTCAAATCGATTTTGCCAGTTTAGTTCATGCAAAGAGAGATGAATTAAAGTCTAGCCTTCTTGGAACGATAAATTCAGCAAAGACATTTATAGAATTAGTCGAAGTTGGACGACAATCGAATCGTGCTTCTATAGTTAAAGCGCTCAAAGCGAAAAAGAATCAAAAGATTTTGTAAGTCTCATACTTTTATAAGCTTTTAGATCTATTCTCCAAAAATAAAATTGATTTGGTACTTACTTTTTTAGGCCTCAATTATTGGATATTCTGGGTTATGTACAATCATTAGACTCGCATACGGCTGTTATGAAGAAAATCCATTTTGATAATATGACTCATATCGATTCTAGTGAACGATATTTATGGGCCCTGTCGCTATCTTCACATCCGAATCCCGATATTGTATTAGACTTATTGAAACAGTTTAAGCGAATTGGAGAAATTCCTGAAAAGGTCAAAGAAACATTGATACTTAGCGTTGCATCAATGTCGCAGAGATTGTTGAAACAATCGAAAATATATTCTAAGGTAATAATTTTTTCGATAAACAAGTTTGTTTCTTTCTGTTATTTTCTAATTTTATGGGAATTACTTAATTTCAAATTTTACCTTAGGTTCATAAAGAAGTTGAAGATACTTTAGTTAATTACTTTGATGCATCAAAAGGTGAAATGAAGTATCAATACCTGCGAGCGTTTAAGAATTTGAAATCACCTACTACAATTCCAGTTTTGCTAAAGGTAGCTTCATTTGGAACACAGAAGGAGGGAGTGTTAGCATGGAAAGCGTTAAAATCTTTCGAACCAATACATTGGAATGAACAAGTCATTAAATCTGCGAGGAAAACATTTTATCAAGTTGATAAATGCCATGATTCGAGTTCGAGAACGTTGGCTCTAGATATATTATTAGAATTTAATCCCAGCGAGGAGTTACTGTATGATATATTATGGTTTTTAAATGGAAATGAGAAAACTTATGAAGTGAAGCAATATGCATTCCAACGACTAAAAATGTTGGCTGATTTAGATCCAACGTTTGCATTACGATTAAAATCGCTAATTCAAGGGAATTCTCGTATCAATAATTATCATGTTTTAGGCCAGAGAGGATTAAGTGTTGCACTGAGTAGAGCTTTTATGAATGGACCTTATAGTAATGGGAGTTTAATAACATTGCAAGAAATGAATGGTGGCATTGTTAAGCGCGGTGTGGTTAATGTTATGTTGGAAAAGGATGGAACTGCACAAGAAATGTTTAGTGTAAGTTTTTATTTATAATATCTATATAAAGGCTTTCTCATTTTTATACTAGTAGAAATCATTAGCATGAAAATAGTGTTTGCAGGAATTATGAATATTCATGTAAATCAGTGGTTCTTAATCTATTCCCAGTCACGGTGCACTTTTGTTTATACGAAAAATTAGCGGTGCACCAAAATCAAAGTCAGAAAACAAAGAAAAATATGCGAAGATAACTTTTATTACAAATTAATAGATTATATAAGAGTTACAAAAAAAAATGATAGAACAGATTCCTAGTATCTACATACATGGAAAAACTGTAACTAAAATTACCCTTAATAAAATGGAATTTATTTGATGTGAAAACCAACTAATGTGATACGAGAGTTGCTCCTTTAATTTCGGGATAGGCGCAAACAAAATATTTAGAATTAAAAAATGGCTTTATTGCTTTTCAAAATATTTCCCCGGGCATTTCACGCGAATAAACCAGTTGTCATAACATTTACCCCACTCCAACGATCGCTTCACCTGCGTCTTGTGGACTTGAAAAACGTTGATTGATTTTTGGAAATGTATAAAAATCATTTCGTCAGGGCTGTATGGAGGATGGGTAACTAATTCCATCTTTTCTGTGGTTAAATATTCAATCGTTCGTTGCGCTGTGTGGAAGCTTGCATTGTCCTGATGCAGAATGACGCGACGTTTTTTATGGGTTTTCTCATTTCAGAGAAAACTCTGTTAAGCAAATAGTTGTGTATCACTCACTGTTTTGTGATTTTCTAAATGGATAGGATGCTTAGTTTTCGATACAAAACAAGCAATCATTTTCTTTGAAATACTCGGACTTTGAGTAACTTTTGTCGGATTCGCTTCATCTTGAAACAGCCAAACAGTGGATTGTTGTTTTGCTTCAGATTCATAAGAATATATCCAACTTTCATCACCACTAACAACGTCGTAGACCAAATTTGACGTACCTGTCTTGAAACGTGTCAGAGTTTCTTTGCACAATTTGACTCCAGCCTGTTTTTTATCTAGAGTTAAATTATGCGGTGTCCATCGAGAACATATTTTTCTTACACCTAAGTGATCATTCAAAATATAATTAATCTGTTTCATATCAATGGTTAAACAGGACTAAATTTCCTTATATGTCACATGACGTTCTGTTATAATTATTTCTCTTACAGCATCAATGTTTTCTACCGTTTTTGAGGTTGTTGGTCGACCTTCATAAAATTCATCACTAACACTGCTCTGACTAAATTTAAATTCTTGATGCCACTGAAACACAATTTATTGTTCTTGATGATGGCTCGTCACCAAAAACAGTTTTTAGATCATCCAAACACTCTTTTTCATTTTTTCTGCAATCGAAAATATAACAGAATTATTGTTCGAAAATGCTCACGATTTAGATCCATATTTTCTTTCCGATTATCGTTACTTTACAATTAAGTTGTACTCTAACTGCTCTCTATATTAAACTTCTGTCACTTATGTTTATCACAGCAAATGTCAAATTTTACACTCATGCCTCAAACATCAGATAACTAGTGTTGCCATATCCCGAAATCAAAGCAACAATCCTCGTACATGAGCATGTCGGCTTTTGCAGATTTTAGAAATATTGGGTCCAATAGTTGATATAGCCACGCTCAATTCTTTGTCTAAATTCGTAAGTCTTTCTCGTTTTCTTGTTTTTATATTAGTTACTGTTGAGAAACTGAGCTCACACAAATATGATATAAAAAACAGTAACAAGATTTTTAGTGTCCTCATGTAGAAAGATGGGTATTCGTCTTGAACAAAAATCCAAAATTCCTTCTTAGTTATCTCAAAAAAATTTCTTTTTAGATTACAATCCGTTGACAAGATGACCAATATTTCTTCTTCTTGATACAAAAATTCACAACTCAAACCAATCGTGGAAAATGCATTTCGTGTCTAGTCATAATGTTCTATATTTAAGGAAGGAAAGCAATAAGCAATCGTTTCTTTCTATAAAGTTAAATGTTCTGTTATAGAAGAAATAATTCCCTCGGCAATGTTTTCTTTAACTGAAGGAAACATATCTACTTTATTAATTGGATAAGTTAATCATTTCGAAACTTGCGTATGTGTTGACTTTATGAAATTATCAACAAAGTTAATAAACCAGGTCAGGGCAGATGGATCCATTTCTAACATATGCCAGGTAGCCTTCATTCAGTAGTACCATTGCCATCACTTAATGAAAACCAACAACTCTGTACACCTGGTTTATTTAAACTAATTTGAAAATTCTCTTATTGTACGCAAATGCATTATTAGAGAGATCTATGAATGTAGATGGTAGTTTGACGAAATAACATCTTAAGTGAAATGAACTCTTTTAAAGCGCTAACCCATCTCCATAAACAAGATGATAAATGAACTTTACCAATCTTTGAATTAACCCCTCTAATTTATTTCTAAGTGTTACCCGATACACGATATCTGTAAGAACGGAAAGACAGTAAATAGCTATTATTTATGAATTAGATAAGTTAATCATTTCTAAAACTGCATTTTGACTTTATAAATGCTGCACCTATGCTGAAAATGGATCCATCTGCCCTGGCTAAAAATGGATCCATTAAAGTAATACTATCATACATGCATTATTTCATATCTACTTTATTTTTTTCCTGGTATTCGATTTTTCCATAAACTTATTTTTTCCGAAATTCTGTCAATTTGTCAGTGAATAATTAAAAGTATATGCTAAATATGCTCGCTTTTAGCATTTTTAAGTAATTCATTAAGGATATGTACATTATTCAAGCATCCTGCTTCTGCTGCAAAGCTTTTCTGCCTATGTTGGAATCGCACAACATTTTTGACCTTCTTATCAACCATACTTCAGTATGTCCTTTATATAAGTGAGGAAGTAGTTATAAGTCGATAATTTTCTGCCTTCTTTGGGAATTAGCGTGGTGCGATTCTCAAGCCATTTAGTTGGTTGATGGCCAACTACCATCATGTAGTTGAATACGAACTGAAGAGCTTTTTGTACCTCTTGTTTATAATGCTGCGAAATAAAATACTGAGAAATTTCACGATTCGTTTACGATCGGACAATACGGCGCTCAGGAAATATTTCCTGATATGGGCAAATGAGGGAACCATTCGACCATTTGGGTTCACTAAACGGCCACCGCTTAGCAAAAACCAAAGCGCAAACATGAGAGTAGGGTAAGAAAGTGGATGGTTTGGCGGGATAATCTAGGGTTCAGCAAGTGGCAATTCGGCAAAATCAAAATCACAATCTTTCGTCGACTTACATAAATACTTTTTCGGTTTGCACCATTTCACGGATTAGACGTCAAGACGTATATAACTGTAAGATGATAAGTAGATGAGTTAGTCAATATCCAATTCAACCACTAATGGAAAGAACGTCGAAATAGGTTAAAACGCCAGGTAGGGCATATACATATTTCAAGCATCAGACAACAGCTATCATTAGCACCCTTATTTCGTAGTTCACCATTTCGGCTATAACATAACGGCTATAACCATCACACCATGACTTGGGGTGACAAGCTAATTTCTAATTTTCATTAAACGTGCCATCACGTCTAATTACAGAGTTCTTATTGTAGGTAGGCGAAACTGGAATTGACAATTTTTGATGTTCTTTTCATTGGTGGTTGAATTGGATATTGACTAACACATTCTCATTTAAAACAATTACCGTAGCGGTTTGAAGCTAATACTAGAGACGATTCAGTGGGGGTTTTGGGTGGTCAATTCCAATTTCGCCTTACTATAATAAGAACTATGTAATTAGACGAGATGGCACGTTTAATGAAAATTAGAAATTAGCACATCAGTTCAGATAATAAGTGTGGTGCTTATAGCCGTTAGATTATAGGTGAACCACGAAATAAGGGTGCTGATGATAGCTGTTCCCTGATGCTTGAAACACGTATATGCCCTACCTGGCTTTTTAAGCTATTTCAATGTTCTTTTCATTGGTGGTTGAATTGGATATTGACTAGCTCATCTACTAATCATTAAATTAATTAAACTAATTCGTTTTATTTACAATAGTTACAATTTAATTGTTCATGTTTGTACATGACATTTAATAATGCAATTGAGTAAAATGATGAATAAATTAATAATTATTAATAGTTACATTCTGAACTGTAATCTATCATAATATATTGTATAATGTTCTCCCTTAAGTTCTAAACACTATATTTTAGATTCCGCTTGTCTCATGTGTTATACGTTAACTATTGTTTATTACCCGTGCACTAAATATTAAACATCTTCACCTTGAGGAATGTTTTTTCTATTATACTGTTTTTCATAAGATTGTTTGCATACGTTAACCGAATGCGTGCATCGTTTAACAATACTTTAATTCTAATTTCATTATACAATTATTCCTCGAATTCTACTTGAAATAATGCTCTTAAGAACCGCAAAATAACCACTTAGCACATAAAATTTGATAAATATGTGCTTAATGTGCACTGATAATAATGTACACACGAAATATCGTATATACGCACTTCAAACGTTTAGGAACGAGAAGGAAATGTCTGAATTAATGTTAACGTTTAATATACATATATCACAAAAACTTGTTGGAGCCTTAATGGGGCCTTAAAAACATTGGACTTTATTCTGCGTAATTCCAATGAATTCAATGTCAGAACTATGAAAACTCTTTTGTGCCTTAGTCAAATCTAAATTGGAATATTATACGGTTGTCTGGTTCCTTTTCTATCAGGTGGACATCAAGCGAATCGAAAGTCAGTTTAGGTTCAAATGTGACACCAAGGTCAATAATCGACTGTAGATAGCGCAATACTATTAATAGAGTAGTTCAGATTATAGTTTGTTTATAATAGCTCATATTGTTAAAACTTTTAATATTTAATGGCTTGTTATTTGCCTCAAACCATGAGTACACGCCATTAATCTCAATTTGTAATAAGTGAGCATCATTAAAATTTTTCACAGATCCTAAACCACATTGAGAAAATATTTACTAGCACATATATACTTATTAATGTTGTTAATAAAAATATTAAAAAGAAGAGGTCTCAAATGACTGTCTCTCAAAACTTCCGAAGT
This sequence comes from Adranes taylori, assembly GCA_009867245.2. Lineage (NCBI taxonomy): Eukaryota > Metazoa > Arthropoda > Insecta > Coleoptera > Staphylinidae > Adranes > Adranes taylori. Next base: position 3,407 of record WYDF02045499.1, on the reverse strand, counting down.
CACGCAAAAACTCATCGGATAAGTGACCCTTTATATCCACGATTTGTGTTCTATTACAGAAGGTGATGTGAAAACCAAACTTGTAAAGTTCATAGAGTAGTATGGCATAGTTCTCAAAGGTCTTGGACGTATCCATATAACTTCATCAACTTATTTAAGACACATGAGTCATATTAAGTGAATACGCACAAATTCGTAGAAGTTGATAGGCCCTTGATAAAACCATGCTGTTCAACAATCAATCTGCTGAATACATTTGATGAGATATAATCAGCAACAATATATTTAAATAGTTAAATGATACAGCTCTATGTAAACATTGGTTTATAATTATTAACACAGTGTCTATGCCGCGACTTGTAAATTGGTAATCACATGCTTGGAAGTAGAGGTTGTTTTAAATAGAACGCTTTAAAAATCTAAGTTAGTGGCTTAAGATTCGGATTGAGAGGGAATGTAGGAATGTTATTAGAACTATTCATAATATCTAAGAATTTATTAGAACTGTGGACATCATAAATCGAACCGAAACTTTCCGCAAACAAATTGGCTACCTGCTGACCCTATGTGACCAAGGTATCGTTAAAGTTCATCTTCTGAGGAATTGAACGCTTATCAGATTTTAATTTATTTTATAATTAATTCAATCAAATAATTATTATTCATTCAATAACACATTTATTTTGATTATTTTTAATGTAGTTGGGAATTTTTTCTGGAGGCCTCGGTAGTATTATTTCGTCAACGCCATCGGATAATGATGATAATAGTGATGAATCTACGAGAGAAGAAATAGCTACAGCTGGAATGGAATTGTCTATACTAGGTACTCAAATTCGTCCATTCACATTTTTCACCGGACAAGGAGAACTAATGGGACACCTATGGGCTGCTACTGCTTCAGAAAAGACCACAGCTTTCCAAGTAAGTTCTTTTAAAGAATTACATTTATTAGTCTAAAACTTTATATCTTTGTAATTTTAAGGCTAATATGTCTCAGCAAAAATAGAAACTTATAAAGCTTGTTTAATAGTTAGTGTGCATAACAAAAACTTGAACTTTGAATTGTACGCCATTTTCGTCTCAATTGTTGAGTCAGTCATATTTCGTAAGTTTTTAATTCATACATTGATATTTACGAAAATTACACGATACACTTTGGAAGAAAGTTTGTTAATAGTGAAAACCGATTACAAGCATGTGGGTAAATTTTAGAGTAACGATTTACAAGTTATGTAATCGTTTCGGCGAGCGTAAACGACCATCGCGGCCTGGTATTAAAAATTTGATCAAGAAATTTGAGAGGACGTTTTTATCGAAAAAAGAAAGAGACCTTAGTCCTTATTGCTCCAAAAGATCGACTGCGAGTGTGTGTCGCAGAACAATCAACAATCTCTATCCGGCGGCGTCCCCAAGAATTGAACCGCATCCCAGAATTGTTGTTGAGAATTTTTGTTTAGTCAGTGACTACATATATAAATATAAATAGAGGTACTATAGCGAGTTATCTACTATACTAACTATGATAACATAATACATACTAGAGCGTAAATACAATAAATCTTAAAATACACTACAATAAGTAAAATTACGTTTATAGAGTGCTCATATGTTTCGATTTAAAATTGCCTTGAGAATCAATATTTCTTCAATTCTCTTCTGAATGCAGCCAGGGTTGGGATATTTTTTTTTGTATGTTGGCAAATGATTATATTTCTTTATGCCCTCTCGAAATATTTTATTATTTCTCAACGAACTGCTCAAGTGAAGATCATTTCTTGTCTTCGATGTCCATGTAAGTCACTGTTGTATTGCACTAGGCTTTTTAAATATTCTGGTAGTTGAAGTCATGTAGAAGTCTCCTGATTTTATTTTGACATTTATAATTTTTGTATCTGTCCTTATTTCATGCGTTAGTATTGTACCGCAGTAGTAAATTGATGTTACAATTTGTATGTTATATAGCAGATATACTGTTCTATTTATTATTCATAATATTGCTTACACGTTTTAACATGTACATCTTTCGGGTTGCGTTCTTGAGTACACTATTTATTTGCGTGTGGAGTTTTATTTTACAATCTAACATTATTCCTAAATATTTAAACTCCTTGACTTGTTCAATAATATCATTGTCTATTTTAACTAATGTTTACGTATATCTTCCCAGTTAGCATTGCTTTCTTTTTACTTATATATATATAGTACTAATTTGTTTGCGCTTAGCCATTTTCAAAATATATAAGCCTTTGCACAAATCATTGAATCGTATATATCGGTCGTCTATCGTATATACGTCTTATACACCTTGCTGTTATGTCGCTTATTATACTGACTGACTGAAGTGATATAAATAATGTGCATAAGTGTATTTGAAGCTCTAAGATAATGTGCAATTTTTGTGATATATAACTTTCCAAACATCAAATTAATTGCATAAACAAAAATTATATATATTTAAAGCATAACCTAGAAAATACATTTGGCGTAATAAACTTCTTTTGTATGCAACCAGCCTCTCATATACGAGTGTTGTTTTGAAACTGTAAGTAAGACCAAAACTCATACACATGACTTATAAAAGAAATCAAAGAAAAAAATCATTGTGTGATACATGTGAAAAGAATGTTGGCTCAAATGTGTTTTCTATACGGTGTAGTACTAAATCGTATTCCAAATGGTTTCACAAGAATTGTAGCAATCTTTCTGAGGCAGATATTATTAATTATGGAAAAGAGAATTGTAAAGAAGAATGGAACTGTGAGGAGTGTACAATGATATACTATACTGGTGATGAGTCTGAGTCAGATGAATCAGTTCTCGAGGGTAAATATGATGAAATTTCGCTGAAGGATGTGATGATTAATTACTGGCTATGCGAAAGCATATCAACAAGGTTTAGAAAAAAATCACAAGATAGAAAGATTATAGGGAACTTTCTGAAAAATGCAAAAATCAAGAAAATTGCATGAATGAGCTTAAAAATGAGTTAACAACTGTTAAAGTAGAATTATCTGCGTTAAAAGAAAATCATAGTAAAAAAACTGAGGCGAAGTCCATGTCCATAATCGATGTAATCAAAGAAGTAGAGGAGCGTAAAATACGTTAGACTACCATAGTTCAATGTCTCGGAACATGACAACACTAAAACTATCTCTCAAACCAAGAGTATATTACAATTAATTGATAACACTCTAGATGCAGCAAATCTAAGAGCCTATCGATTATGTAGGAATACAATTCCCGGAAAAATGCGGCCTAACAAGATTGAACTTTCGTCCGTCATTGATGTTGATAAAATTCTGAAAAACTCAAAAATTCTCAAAATGAATTAAGATACCAAGAAGGTTAATAGTTTCATTAATTTGTATACGTCAAAATGATTTAAAATCTTTGATTGCTTATTC
>WYDF02045488.1:0-12291 GCA_009867245.2 Adranes taylori | reverse complement strand
AATTTCATGGATTACTCTCTCCAATGGTATAAATGAGAACATATATTTAGAATTTTTTATCTGATTGGGTTTTGGCAGAATTAATTTTTAAGTAAGTAGGTGTTACGAACAAATTTGAACCGATTTGTTATTGTAACAGATTAAATATATACAAGTCTACCCTATAAAACGCCTATCCATGAATTCTTCGGTCCACATATTTGTTTTCGGCATGAAGAGCTGTCCACTTCACCGCGGCTTAAGGCCGCTTTTAACTCTCTTTTGAAAAATTTCTATATGAATAGGGCAGTCTAGTGTGCTTCGGAGAGTCTGGCTTGCCAGAAAGTCTTAAAGTTTGAACTTGCCTACGCACGAATATATTTGACTATGGGGCCACTGTGTCGCGGCCTGCGGTGAATTCGCTTACGCATGCATTCGCCAACTCATAAATCTATCGGACCCTATAAATGCCTACGCCGCGGACTGTCGCGATTTACCGCGGCCAATGGCAGCTCTTGGGTCACTTTGGAAAAATTTCTAACAGGGCAGTCTGGCGAACTTTTTAATTTGCCTACGCACTAATTCATTAACCCATAAATCCCCCGTTCCTCATATTTGCTTACACCGTGAATAGCTTCGCTGTTCGCTTTGTCGCGGCCTACGGACAAAAACTGGTTTTATACTTTGACCAATCTCAGATATGATATTAAATTATATGATATAAAAATACCATACTCATGTTTAGCATCTTACGTACCGTAAAAATAATCTGCCCGATGTCTTACGCAATATTATGCAAAATCAGAGGAACAAATTATTTAAGCTGGTTGTATGGTATTTGACTAATTCTGTATCTGTCGCTTCGCGAACATAATAATTAACGTTTATTGAAGAGTGTAATGTGGTAGATCGCTGTTTTCAGCGCTAGTGAAGTACAAAAAGTTAGTAAAATTCTTTTAACGGTAATACGATTAATAATATAAATGCATAAAAAATATAATTCATACAGTTCTTATTAAAATCACATTCTGAAGCAAAAGCGGACAACTTTTTTTGTCAACGGGCTAAGTAAGTCTCGTATCATGAAGCGAGTCAAATATATTGAACGGCTTATCAAAAAAAAAAAACGTGAAAACTTAAAAATGTTATTTTAGCTAAGGTATCAGAAAAAGGCAATTCATAACAAAAAATGTTATGATTCGCTGGTTCATGCTGGTTCAAAATACTTTCACGAATAAAGTTAACTAATTTTGTTAAAACCTTCAACGTGTTCTCGTTTTAAAATTCTTTGCATAAAGTTTCCTGATGAATTATATAATATAAAAAAAATATCATGCGTGTACAAAATATCATATGAGTGTATTTTATTTCATTGTTTAGTAATCCGATGCGCCTGGTTGAAAAACTAGGATTCCCCGTCGATTTTGATGTCGCCAATTTTGTCCTACTTTATATATTGTTATTGACGAGCTATAAAAAAACTCTTTTCGTCACTTTTAGGGTCCAGCATCAGATATGCAGAAAGTAATTTTTCATAATTTTAAATCTATGATTTATACCTCCAGTAAAGATTGAAAATTGATTGATAATATCACATGACTCATCTAAAGCCGTGCATGCTCAATATAAAATTTAAATTTTAGTTGATCACGTAAATTACATGAAACATTATTAATTCATCTCACATTAGTCCTTCATATGACAAATTTTTTTCAGACAGGTCACAATAATTCAGGAATATCTGTCAATTTTCATAAATTCTTCTTCACAAATTGATTAAAAGTGTTTTGTAACCTTTTATGCAACAATATAATTAGCTTTTCTCAAAACTTTGTCTGAATTTCACAAAAGTTTTTGTCACAAAATGTCTCTGAAGATTAATTACACTGTATAAAAATCCTTTTTATTTTAGGCTTTCAATAAATAGAAAGTAATTTTCTATATTTAGTTATTTACAAAAGGGCCGTATTTAATATAATCGTAAGCCGGCTCTTGCCCACCTCTGCTCTAAAAAGTTTGTGACGCCACAGGGATCTTTGAAGATTAAATCAGTAAGATATTGTTCAAAATATAAAATTACTAATATCTTTCATGTTCGAATAGAACATGGCCTTTCATGTTTTTAGATTCTGAATGCAAAATTCGAACAGCCATAACTGTCCCTAATAGAATATTGGTTGAACAGTTACATGCGGTATATGCGGAACAGGTATATGGCAAATTTAGCATAAAATCAAAACTTGTTTGCACAGGTCAATAATTTCCTGAACAGCGCCCTGCTGATAAACTTTTGCGTCCATCGTTTATGTACTTCTAACGCGGCATGTTTTGCGTTGTCATTTAAATGGGGCTTCCGTATTTTTGGTGGTTAGTTCCTCACATTTGAAACATTCATCTATTGGTGGTTTTCCAAATTTCAACTAAACATTTTCATTAAAATAAAATAGAAGGAGCTGTATATGACTTCAAATTTTAAGTGACGTTTGTTCAATTGATGGTTAAACTCAGGTTCAGCGTTGAAGCTAGATAAGTAGGCATTTTAATGTTGTTCAATCAACGTTTAAACGGTGACCGGAGTTAATCTACTTGTTCAGTTGAAACAACACAGAGGTTGGGTTAAACTTAGTTCAACTTTCTTTTCTTGTGACAGTGCTATAATCAGAATATAATGCTTTACCTTCATCTTCAGCATCGTTGTCAAATTTGGAAGTAAGGCCATCCAATCTCGTAAGGTAATAATATATAGGGTGAATGGAGTATGGATGGAATGAATGAGTTAGTCAGTAAGTCGTTAAATAATAGAAGACAGATTTCATAAAGATAACCATGTATATATACATAAAGAATACATAAAGTTTCATATTCACAGTTTTATTATTGTTAATGTAGGGTGACCATATGTAAGCGTTTACCGCGTACTTCAAGCGTTTGAAACCCATTGTACGCAGATTGACAGTGTAACAAACAAACTTGAAAAAAGTGACGCACCAATTACGGCAAATGTATTTATATGTTTTAAGATGTAAGCACCACTCGTCGAACACTCGCATTGTCAGCATCATTTGTTTTTTGCATTCTATATCAAACGGACGTGTATTTATTTATACTATATTCGTTCTCATCTTTTGTTAACAAAATTACTATAGCTAAGTGTTTATAATTGATAATTGATATAAATAATTGATATAAATTGATATAAATATGATATATGATATGATATATAATATGATATAAATATAAATATGATTTATTATAAAAACGTATGCATGCGTTCTTAAATTTGTTTCCAATTTTCAAAAAACGGCGTACGTACACTGTGATTTTAAAAATTGTCCGCAACGAAAGGGTTTATAATTAAAATTTAATTAATAATATTATTTAATTTGAATAATATTTTATTGTTGCAGATAAAATGAGCGGACAAATTAAAAAAAGGTGAATAAATACATTTTATGAGAACTGTAGACTGAATTTCCATTCATATTACAAATAAAAGAGGAATTGGTGAAATGCACTATTTGTTCCGGTCAATTTGATATTGGGAGTCGTGGCCAATTAGCTATTGAGGACCATTGTAAAACTAGTAAGTATAAATCTGCCTTAGATGCGTCGTCATCATCCAAGAAAAGACAAACTTTCTAAGAAGCTCGAGTTATGGCCAATCTGAAAACTTGATAGCAGTTTAAAAGGAATTGTTTGCATTCCACACAATAATACATAATCGCAGCTTCCGAAGTGCCTATTGCACCTCAAAACTGATCAAAAAGTTTTATAGCCAAACGTTTAGTTGTGCTCGAACAACATGTGAAGCAATTATTATCAATTTGTTCAAAAACTTTTGCGATAATAATTTGGAAAATGATCTATCAAAAATCTCATATGTTTCCTTGCTTTCCAAAGCATCAAATCATAACGAAATCAAATTGTACCCAATTATGAAGATATTTTGATATCGAAGAGGGAGTCAAAGTTCAATTATTAAATATAGAGTCAATTACAAGTGAAACGGCCGTGTATTTATCCGAACATATTTCTAATGTGTTAATGATAAAAAAATTCTAATAAAATATTGGCTATTTCTGCAGACAAGACAAACTTAAATTTTGGTGGATTGAAGCGATGTGGAACAAATAATGTTCATAAACAATTAATTCAAAAATTACAGCCAAACATTATTGGAGTCGGTTGCAACGCACACATTTTTTCTAACGCAATTTATACTGCCTCATCAAGTATGTCAATTGATGTCGAAATCATCATTCCTCAAATTTATTTATTTTTCCATTGGTTGTTAGAGTGGTTTCATTGGAAGACTTCTGTGAAGAAGCTGGCCAAGCTTCTGTGAAGAAGTTTTTGGCGATGAATACCAAAAACTGTTAGGCTTTTCGATAGTTCGTTGGTTAGCTTTACATCCCACAATTGAAAAAGTTTTAAAATTGTATCAGCCATTAAAGTCATATTTTCTCAGTATCGACAAATGCCCAAAAATCTTATATTTGTTTTTCAATAATGAAATGAGTGAGTTGTTGTTGTTATTTATTCATGGTCAAGCTACAACTTTTAAGAATACTGTGAAAAAAATTAAGGACGATATTTCTGCTGCTGAAGTTGCGCTCATTTTAAAAGATTTGAGAGAACAAATTGAAATCTGAAAATACAAACAGTTTCTTCCTCTTATGGTTATCCAACTATTGAAAAATGCTAAAGAATCAAATAATGAAATTAAGAAAAAGTTTATGCAGGAAGTTGACAGATTCTACTGTAATTGCTTGGAATATATAGAAGAATGGACTTAACATTTTAAAGTAGATATATTCGCATGGTCAGTACTTCACGAAAATGCTAAATGGGAACAAATTAGGGACACAATTTCTTATTTGAAAAATTTAATTCAATTTGAGATCGACGACAATGAATTATTCGATGAAGTTCACAAAGTGTACACGTACTGTACAGAAAAAAAATTCAGAATGGCACTTGAAAGCAATCTAGCCAGATAAACGATGGGTTGAAAATTTTTATCATTTTACAACCCGTCATATTCCATTTCTAAATATTTTAAAAATAGTCGAAGCAGCTTTTTGTTTGCCAGCTACAAATGCTTCAGTGGAGAGAGTGTTTTCAATAGCCAATGATATTTGAACTGAAGAAAAATCGCGATTATCGCTTAATTCATTGTCTTCCATTTTAACAGTCAAATTTAATTTACGAAATGTAAACTATACAGAATTTGCCGACATAATTGAAAAAGATGAAGCAATCCTGATAAAAATTAATTAAGCTGAAAAATATAAAAATTAAATAATATAAAATATGCATTATGTGTAACATTTGAAATGTCATTTAAATCAGTATTTTATGGAAATAAAATAACTACATTATTTTTGTTTATTTGTCAATTGTTTATTTTTCATTTTTACGTAATGTACGAAGCGTTTGATAAGAAACGTTACAATCTTTCTCCTAATATTGATTTCACTTTTAAACTAATGTCAGTAGTATTGCTAACTTTTGCGGAACCACCGCCAGTTCCACATGCATATGCCTTTTCATCGGCACATTTTCGCTTCTTTCGTTTCGTAATATTTTCGTAGTTCGTTCTTAAAACTTATTATATACGAAAAGTATCATTCTGCGAATTGAATATGTCGGTAACATTCGCCCAACATTCAGCCTTTTTGACACATGTTAGAATCAATTTTCTTCCATTGTTTTATAACTTGATAATTTGTTATTCAATATATAAGAAGCGCTTCTTCTTTCACTTCTAATATATAGTTCTCGTTAACTTATTTTTGCTCTCAGCCATAGTTTATTTAACTTTGATGTAGACAAACTCTTAAATAATATTATATTTTTTGATCGCCCCTGTACATTATTTTTATATTGACCCTGGTAATATCTAGTTACAACTCTAGTTACTTTTCCTTTTAAATCTAGTTACAAAATCTGGTGATATTTAGCGTTAAATAATATTAAACGTGTTGATGGTCCTTGTAGATTATTTTTATATAGATGATGGTAATATATTGTTACAAATCGAGTGACAACAGTTACCATTCAAATCGGGGCTTCCACCGAAATATGATCACATATCAGACACAATAACCTTATTATAAAACGCACGCGTATGCATTGCCAACTTAATGAATAAACAGAAAATCATAGTTCACGTGAATTTGATTTGAACTTGTCTTCAACCACACTCGGATACCAGTGAAATTTTGAACTAAGTTCAACCTGAACTAAGTTTAGTTGAACCTATTTTAATTTGAAATATTGAACAACCAGGCCTAAATGTGCTTATTTACTAACGGATATCTTATGCAATATTTTTATATTAAGTGTCGGTGACATTTTTTTTTTTCTATATTGTAGCAGAGTAATGATTTGCAGACATTGGTAGTGACTTTTGTACTAACAATGATATTCAGATACTGGAATAAAATCTTGAATGATCTTACAAAAGTCTCCAGGTATGACGTTGCTTCTAGAAGTGAGTGTTCAGCTTCTTTGATCATGGGGAATTTTAGTGAAACCTTTCAATTTGCATATCTTTACACGTAATTTCGTGTAGATTAACAAAAGCAAACTTACAAACGGGGTAATTTATGCCATCGATGAAATTTTTATATTTTTGGTCTTACCCGGTCATTGCTTTATTCCGTGTATGACTACTGTACCTGTGTACAATTTGCGGTTAAGTTTATTTGTTGATGAAGAAATGCTTTGTGTTTTTATTTTCTATAAAATTTATTACAATTTGGCAACCCCTAAAAATTTTCTCGCGACGCCTAGTTTGCGCACCACTGATTTAGAAGACTAATTCATGAAGATTTTGTAGTGTGATACTCACCGAAAATTCTATCCAGTTTTCCGTTCAGAAACATATTTACCGACGTAATTTTCATAGGAGTCTCTTTTAAGAAAGCATTTAAAATTCTTCGAAACAATTGCATGAACTGACAAAATTTAAAATACATATTTCAACATCATTTTACGAAATGCAAAAAATAGGTTACCTATGTAACACATCCACTGCTGATAAAGCACACGGTGCGACTGCCACAGACTCGCGATTTGTTAGCATTCAATAAAGTCCGCGAACGTAAGCACTGTGTAGCAGCATATCGTTCGAAAAGGAAATTACTCGAAAAGAATCTCAGAGTTGTTCCTTTGTCGAAATAAACGGCGATTTCAGGTTTTTTCCGTGTGATGGAAGCGAAGAGATGTTTCCTTCTCATATAAAATATGTATCCTTATGTTGACTGAGCATCAAGGTACTGATTTCTCATTTTGAGAAAAATCCAAGATATTCCCTTTTTCAAATAATCGATTCAATTATATATTTTTTAACGAGAAAGCATAAAGATACGTAGGAAAAGATGCTTCGGGAAACGTGTGGCGGCCCTGTACCATACAACTAATATTTTATAACATTAATTATTTGTGAAATAATTTAACAATTTAAAAAGAATTTCGTGTATAACTCATCATTTTTTATTTTAGCATTTATTAAATAAAACAACAAATAGTAAACAATATATAATTATTTTACTTATATTATAAAATATTGAATCAAATATATAGCAATAAAATTTTGAAAATTAAATTCATGAACACCTCAGTAGACTAAATATGAGCTGGAAACATGACAAAACTATAGAATGAGGAATTATAAGTGTAAGTATACACCCGCTCACCTCACACACATATAGGCACAGATAATTTTCAACAAGGCACTTCCTTTGGGCTCAGTGATCTTTATACGATATTTGGCCTCCTACACAAATTCTCGAAATCGAAAATTTTCATGATTCCCATATCATTCATCTATCAATATATTCCTAGGAATTTAGTATTCAGAAAAAGCGCACAGTGAAAGAGTCCAAACAATAAAAATGCGCAAGAAAAGGGCGCACGTCTAATAGTAATCATCGTTATTGTGCCATCTTTGTATCAGCTATCTTCTTCCACGAGTTTGACTAATTTCTTTAAGAGACGTCTTGCTCATTATTTTATTACAATTAAATTAGTTTGTGCTTTCCATATTTAAGTTGCTTTTACTTTAATTTTTCTCGGTACAGTTAATCCAATTTAATGGAAACAGGTGAAATTAATCAATTTATTTTAATTAAAACATTTTAATTATTTATTAGCTAAAACCGGCTACATATTTCGCTAAAATTGTGCAAGTATTCCAAAAAGAAATCCACGTCTAATTCGGGTTTGTTCATCATTTTTAAATTCTTTACACATTTTTCCTTACAGTGATTCTTTTACATATAACTATTGCTCCAAGGATGTTATCGGCCGCGGACTGCCAGTTGCAGAAAACAAATAAATAATTTTATGTAACTTTGGTTATTAATTTCAATTTCTGTTTATAAATACATTAATCGAGTGAAGCAATTTGTAATAATCATCGGCTAATTAATTCTAAGAAGAGATATTGACATATAACTTTGATTTGATATATGATTTTCTAACTCACTATAAACAAATTAAATAAATCGGTAATCAAATAACTAACGAATCGATAATTTATTCAATATAATTCGAACAAGAAAGATTTACGATGTATGATCACAAATGTGTTTTACAAGCAGATATTGAACTTTGCATGTAGAGAGATGTCAACCGCTAGCGCTATTTAAACGGCGTTCACAAAGGTGGAAAGGAAGTTAGAGTAGATGCAGAAAACCAGCAGCGTTCTCACCACATTGCACACTTAGGAAGGGGAGAGAGATAGAGCCACGCCGAGAAACCACAACACAACGCCTGTCATTTCACCATTTAGAGAGAGAGAGAGAGAGATACAGAGAGAATCAGAAGATGCAAAGAGATGGAGAACAAATTGCGTGCACGTCTCAATGACCATCCTCTTGTTGCTGTTTTTGCTTTGGCAGATGTTTTCACGTTCTTGCATCCAGTGCAGAAGATGAGCAAAAAATTGTACATATTAAGAGAGAAATATGTTTGGTTTTCTTCAATGGGACCTTGGTCTTCCAGCGCAATTTTTTCACTATAGAATTTCGCTTTTGGTGATCTCCGAGTTCGACTAAACAACTCTTAGTACTGTTAATGAACTCGCATTCATTACTCTCGTCTAGAGAGAGATTTTGCGATCTCCGATTTCGGGAACAAACAACTCTCAATGCGTTTACCGAACTTTGCGTAACCTTGTCTGGACGAGAGTTCAATGCCACCGCATTTTCAACAAATAACTTTTAATGAGTTTAATGAACTTTGAGTGCGTTACTTTCGTCTGACCAGATTTTTCTGTTCTTTGTCAGGAATGTACATTGCTTCAAAACGCTTTCCACGTAAAAGTTCCTGCCGTCGCCCCATTGATTCGTCGTTGTCCGTAGTAGAAGGGGGGTTGCAGCTCGTTGCTCGTTTGCTATCATAGAAGCTCTCTATCATAGAAGAGCTCTCTATTCATGCTCTCTATCATAGAAGAATAAAATCGTAGAATCTTGGCAGGGATATTACGCGATATTGTTCTTTAAAATTCGCAACCTTACAACAACAAAACTCGTCCAGCCAAAATTCTCTGATTTCATAGAATAAGCCATACCCAGGCCAGTTTCAGACAGAAGCATTTATAGCTTTTGTCTGATCGCCTTCGAATGAGCTCTTCGCATGTTTCAATCAGTATAATTCTTTTTAAACGTTCAAACCTGAATTTTGACAGCGAGCATTAGTCGCAGTGTAAAGAACCGTTTATTCTTATAAGCGCCACAACGAATCATTACATCAATCCTAAGTTAAATTCTTCCAACTTAATATAAAAAAGAAAAAATATCTTCTAGAAACAACAGACAGGAATATATCGAAATTCTACTTTTGGTCAAATCTTCCCATATTTAATCTCCATTTCTTTTCACTCGCCCATAAATATTCTATAACCCTCCCCTGCAATATCCATATATTCGATGCGAACACTAGGTGATCAACGTCAGAAGAAGAGGGTGGCAAGCCGTCAAGCGTTCCAAGCCAACGAGGACGACCGAGATCGCGCTCCAGAGCGACCCATTAAACTGCGCTTTCCACATACGCCACGGTACCTGGTAAATACCGAACAGTCGACTCCAAGGACTCTGACGAATCAAGCAGAAGATCTGGGGACTCCAAATGGCTTTTTATTACCACTGGCAGCGCCAGGAGACGTAACATTGCTGCCGATCCTCGGTAAAGTATGGCTATACCACGTCATCAGGGAAAAACACGTTCGACGACTCTTCCGAGGCCTCTCCGGGGACAGTGACTAATGTCTACGCGTCCTCCCGTTTCTTCCGACGTCAGAACATCACCAGCTCCAAATTAATGCACGAACCGAACACTTATTTCATCGCTAATTACTCAGAAGAATGTATATAAATTTTTTTGCATATTTTAGCTCGCCAAATTTAATTTTTTAACTGGAAACAAGATGTCGTAAAATCTTTACATTATAATTAGAATCAAAGAAAACCTTTCCAAAATAACGAACGCAAATAGAATCATTTATGAATTATAAATATTAAAAACAATAGAATCCCAGTTAATGAAGCTCATACACAAAAAATTAGCGCTTGCTCAATTAGAAAAAATTTCAAAATTAATAAATTGAGTCTTATTGCATGAGCAATATGTTATGGAACGGTTATAGTCCATCAGACGTAAAGTTTTTATTTCTTTTAAACTGCTATAATAATCTGAAACAACGACCCCCCCCCCTGCATACATTCCAGGTTACTAAGTGCAAGCAAGATTTTATGCTCAGTGCTTATGCTCAGTGCTTATTTCAGACATTATGCGATACGGTGGTTTACTATGTGCACACTGTACATTTATGAACCAAATTTATGCATGCGCACTTCTTCAATGTGCGTGCGAATTGTAAATTGAATCTCGAACATTTTTCAGAACTTAACATCTTTATTCCTCGATAAGTAAACTTAAGTTTGTTATAGTTATATTGGTAAGTTATATAAGCGTAACAACTTTCATTCATTTAAGCATTGAATATAATTAGTCTAGCGCTTTCTAATAATAACTCTATAATCTGTATGATGGAATGTACTCATACAAAGAAAGTGTTTTTATTTTAGTTCACATATATATTATATTCATACATAAGGAATTACTAACTTTATTTAAAAGCAAAATATTTCATTATTCTAGTTACAGCATTGAATTAGAGTCATTTAGTATAAAATAGTAATATTAGATTTTATTATCTTAAATGTTGAAACATAAATTTGTAATTAAAATAAATATAAAAACAAAATGTATCTTCTTTAATTAATAAATTCTAACACCAATATTAATTTTATATTTGGAACAAAATTAATAAAATCAAATTAAATTCATTTTGACTTCATTTTTGGTTTTGTCTCCTCTTTTTTCGACACTCTATTCTCGCATGGGTACATAAAAACAGATCTAATATAAATATATATAGTAGAAACTATTTACTTACGCAGTACTTCCTGGTCCGGATGTGATAATAAGTACGGTCTAACGGTTGTGTAAAATTTATAAGCAATACTTTTTAATTTAATTACCTCGACTAAAATGCGGCCATTCAGTTTTAGATTATTTTCTAAATTTTCGAATTGAGCTAAAAATTAAAAATAGTACTTTCAATTGTTTTTAAATTGAATACAATTTTTTATTCAATGTGAAAGAATAAAACTTAAAAATATGAAGGAGGATAAAAGTTAAAAATATTACTGTCAATAGGTAATTTAAAAAAATCTCAATAGAATTTTGATGAGATTGATTCGCGTGTTAATACATTCTAGTAATGTGATAAATGTTTATTTTTAAGTTAACATCCGTGACTGTCATTTCACTTTTATATGCTTAATATTCAACACCACGTGCGTTATCGATGAATGGTTATAGAGTTTAATAGTTATCAAACAGTTACATTGATATTTATTCAGGCAATTTCTCAATAATTAAGCAAAATATCTACTACTATCCCGTTAAAAATTGTGTCACATTGGATTGAGTTAGCTTATCAACTAGGTAAATAAATTCTACTTTCAGTTAAAATAGACTCAATTCTACCGGGAAAAGATTTATTTAGGGCGTAGTTTAAAAATTCATACATTAGATAAATTAAAATATACAATGATATACTGGCCCCTGCCGGATTAAAACTTAGATTCAATCTTAACAAAACAAGTAGAGCCCTGGAATTAATAAAACACTACAAGATTCTAAAGTACTCTCTTCATAAGAAAATCAGTGGCGGCGCAAGATCATAAATTTATGTGGGCAAGATTCATTTTGCGAGGCCCTCTGCTCGCGAATGAA
>WYDF02045487.1:0-25622 GCA_009867245.2 Adranes taylori | reverse complement strand
AGCATATCCATAGAATATTCGCTCAATATTCTCATTATATTTGTGCTATTTTAGTTTTTAAGCTTTATAGCTTCAAGTGCCATTTTTTTAAATCTATCAACTAAAGTTACCAGTTTAACCATGTCGTTAACCATAACATATCCATAGAATATTCGCCCAATATTCTCATTATGTGTGCTATTTTAGTTTTAAAGCTTTATAGCTTCAAGCGTCAATGATTTTCAATCTATCAATTAAATTTACCGGTTTAACCATGCCGCTAACCTTAGCATATCCATAGAATATTCGCAGAATATTTTTGTCATATTTGTGCTACTTTGGTTTTAGAACTTTATAGTTTGAAGTGTCAATGTTTTCCCATCTATCAATTAAAGTTAACAGTTTAACCCTGTCGTTTATAGTATTTGTCAATATATGTAAAATTACATGGCCTACGATATGATTATACGCATTTCGTAGTAGGGTTACCAACCGTACTCCAGAAAGAGTACATGTACTCCTTTTGGCACTAATATAACGTACTCTTGCTATATAAACTGTACTTGTATTCTTTTTGGCAACTAAAATTATGTACTCTGCTATATAAAATGTGTACAATTTTTTTTTAATGTACTCTTTATAGGCTTGGCCGAGTTGGTACCTCTATTTCGTAGGTGCACCTAACATATTAAGATCCTTATTCCAAAGTTAATTCAAAAACTGCTAGTCGGTCAATATTTTCAAAACAGACCTCATAATTTTGTTCAATTATATTTTAGTAATCATAACTTCGTATCGAAATCATCATTTAAGATGGTAGGTACCATCAGTATTGGAAAACAATCTTAACATTCCAATAAATGATGTATAAACATTTCGTACAATTTGAATTTAACTATAGAATACTTATTCAATTTCCACAATTTAAATTAAATTTGTTATTTCAGTGACATAGTTATTTCAGTACTTAATGCTATAACATTCCGTTAAACCTTATTTAAAAAACAAATGAGTTTAACTAATTTTTTTTTCATGTCTAAACTAATCTTTGCAATGCAAGTATTATATCATATGATAAATCAAATTCAGAAGTTAATTTATATTTTCGGATGACATTTTAAAATCTAGATCAAATATTGTGTCTTATATTATAAAGAAATATTAATTCATACAAATATAATAAATACATCAAAATTTATCAGATCATTGTCGAGATTAAATTTAAAATTTCCTACTACGCAAAACGTACGGAGGCGCCAAAAAGCAGTTTCCGTTTTGTTTGATATTACATTAATACCTGGTGGCTAGAAAAAAACAATAACCTACGTCGAATGATGATGAAAACTTTTTCCTGCTTCAGAGCATCATATATACAGTAGAAAACAAGATATTAATTCGATTCCGCAACTCAATTTCACGTAAGTGATTTAACAAGATTATATTTCAATCACATTGAAGATATTAAAAAATTCTGCGTACGACCACCCCATTTTGTCATACACTGGAAGTCATAAGGTTAATCTATTTATTTTTGACTGTTACCGTATAACTCGTCAATTAAATTTAATTAGCACAATAGATCAGTAGGGTAATAATCGATTAACACAAAAACACATACCATGCAAGTAACCATGCAAGTAACCATGCAAGCAAAATGTACTTATCATGGCTTTGGATTTAAAATGTTGCCATCTGCAATAATCATTCAGTTCGAGAACATTAAAATAGTAAAAATTACTTATATTCAAATATTTATTTAAATGCCTTTTTAAAAACACTAATCAGCGGCGAATTTAGGGGAAGGAGTTAACCAAATTCAAACCGCCATTTTATTCCAAATTAAAATTATACTTAAAAATTAAATACAATTATTCGGGTGTAATAGATATGTGATCAGTTTGAACCTCTCTGAAAATTATAATTTGGACCCGCTACTGATAAAAATATTTATTTAATTGCAGGCAAACGATCATATAGATCTCTTAAAACGTAAATATTTTTTCCTATAACATTTTTTCTATCTACTATTGTTCAGGAATTATGCGTACTTATATATTGACTTTCGGATACTATGGTAACCAATGGAGTTTTTAACATATTAGAGGCTATATCTTTAAAATCATTAGAGTTGGACCCCTCATTTTTGATATTATTTTAACAAGGGCTAGGAAAATATATACATACTGTTACTTAAAAGTTAAAAAAATATTGTTTAAAATCGGTTCAGTGAATTCAATTGTTCATATTAGCCCTACAAATAGCCTTAGTTTCAATTTTTCAACTTTTATAGAAACCAAGATATTTAAGGTAGTACAATTTTTCTGAAGGTCAATGTCAAATAAACTCGTTTAATCGCTTAAATATTAAAGAAGCTTTCGACGCAGTAACTTTAAAAAAAAAAACGTTGGGAGCCGTTTTCGAGAAAATGGAAAGAGCTTGCAAGAGCTTTAGATTATGCAAGAAAGTTTATTCGAGTGTCCTATATTTTATAGTTTCTGAGATAACGAAAAGTTTGTTAAACATGGCAACGTCACGTTCTATAACAGATAGAGATATGGGACTAATTCCATTCGACGCATAACATAAAGTACTACCTGCCTGTATGCAGAATTTCAGCCTCTTAGTTTTAGAACTGAAGTTCTGAATTTCAAAAAATGGCGCATTTCCGACATATTGCATTTTAAAAAAATTAAAAAACACTTTTGAGGAAATATCGTGTGCACCTGCCTACCATGTTTCATCCAATAAGTTAGGAGAAATCTTTGAACGTACAGATATCCACACAGCCACTGGAAAATCCGCTTCTTTCCGAAAAATACTGAAAAATACCCTTTAACTAAAAACTTTTTGAAATTTATTTTGAGATAACTTGTTTCTTATGACCCTGTCTTTGGATTACGTATAAACGGACTGCAGCGATATGATTACAAGAGACGTACTAAGGTAAAATAAAAAAAATGCTCAAAACATGAATCTTACCACCTGCAAATTTTATTAATTGGTAAATTTAGTAACTTTATTTTATAATTAATTTTATTATTAAGCTTTCAACGATAAAATGTATTATAAAAAGTTTTGCCCAAAAATGTGTAATGAATAATATTTTGAGAAAAAAATATTGACTTTGTTTTCCTAGCTGTGACACTTTCATTTCGAATTCTCGCACTTCTTTTCAAATCCTTTAACAAAACATTTTTATTTCCTGTAAAACACTCTTTGAACATCCTCTTCAAATATCCTAGCAACATAATCTCAATGTCTTTCGTCTCTCTTATAAACCACAATTCCGCTCAATAGATCATGATGCTTCTCACCCATACACCTAGCAGTTGCTGTGATATCTAACACATCACATATCTAATATACAGATACTAATTTTCACCAAATCTCCAAACTTCTCTTCTACCTTAATTATCTTATCAACTATTTTCATATGATCCTTGTACAACTCATTAAAGCTCATTTCCAGTACAATTCAATTTTCCTGTTTATTTTAAACACATGCTTTCTATTATCTCTCCTCTCATATTTGCATATCATCATTTTCGTCTGTGTTGCATTCTGTTCCTCCAGTTCCCTCTTTCTCATATACACACTTAGGCTTACGTATTTCATTCCGTGTGCATCTTTCGCCATGCATACCATGTCACCTGATACGTCTTACAAAGATGATGTATAGGCTGAATAAACTTCCACTCAAAGAGCATCCACTCTATTCAAAGAACATCCCTGTTTCTACATTTACTCTCTTTCAATCTAAAACCATTCCGACATATTTTCTCCAACGCTCGAGTGGTTCGAGATTGAATAACCATAAACAGGAAGTGGCGGAAAAAGCAACCACACGAGCTTCATCTATAGCGCCCATTATGCCTAAAGTGGGAGGACCGAATACTTAAAAAAAACTGATATGGTCGGTAATTTAGTCAACATTATTATATACCGTCCCAGTTTGGGCAAAATCAATGAACATTCGAAGAACGGCACATGTAATGAAAACCCATTGGATTGGATTGCTATCAATAACCGGAGTCTATAGGACAACATCAAACGACACTTTTGTATTCTATCTACAACTCTCCAAGTCCTGCAAATCCAATTTCTGATATGGAAGAGAAAGAAAAGCAACCAAATTTATGGATCCACAGATCACGAAGGCTTACAGAGACGATGCAGAGCACACTTTGAGCAAGAGAAGCGACAGGAGAAGCAGGTGCTACAATACCAACAGAAAACATAGTACCCATTATGCTGGAATCATCAATAAAATGGCAGCTAGAGGTAAGTTATATAGCCTAGGTGATGAAAGGACTAATTAGACAATAATTAAACAGTTTTGTAACTATTTCAAAGTGCTAACAAAAGTGGAAGTGTATTGCGGAAGAAATTTGTTAAACATTAACGCGCAACCGCTCGAACCCTTAAACCGCCAAGATCTATCTAGGCGGGAAGGGAGATTAGTACGTATGTGCTAAACTGATCTATCAAGTGTAATGTGAAAACGGGACCATAGTGGCTTGCGGTGTCAATAGAGTCACTTGTGATGAACTAACTCATCCTACACCCAAAACAAAAAATCTCGCGCTAATATTATTTCCTTCATACATGCTTTTTATATTCTCTCTCAGCCTCTTTGATAATCCCACATTTCTCACTCTCATCCATAACCATTTCTTATCAGCCTGTCAAACATGGACTTTAAATGATCAATAACAAATGCATGTTCTCTCATTTGCTTAACCTAGTCTGGATCATATAGTCTAGTGTAATAATGTTATCAGTTGTTTCCCTTTTCTCCTTGACTTAAATTCACTCTCCAGATTCTCCTTTATTTCATTATTCAACCTGTAGTTTATAATTCTTACATATACACCGTATGAGCGGTGCATTATAATTACCCTCGTACTAGCATCATCTTTATTTTGGGAGACTCATACTTCATTCTTGCAAAATCACTTTTTTATAATTCTCGCATAATCAAGATGATTAATAGGCCTATATTCGCCCCTGTTATTATAAATAAACTATATTTTGATTAATCCTAACACAATATTTGTCTAACAGATTTTTTTGCTTTCAGTTTAATTGAAAATGGATTTTATGAACTTAACGACTTCAGAAACTATAACAACAACAACAGCAGAAGTACTCCAAAGTTTAACTCGCATAACATTTTCCTGGTATGATTATACTCTATTTGTCGCAATGTTACTTTCGAGTGCAATCATAGGCATTTATTTTGGATGTTTCGGAAGTAAACAATCGACTAAAAAGGATTACCTACTTGGAGGAAAAACAATGAAACCGTTTCCTGTAGCTCTATCATTAGTAGCAAGGTAAACTATTTTTAAAAAATTATAGAAAATTTTGATGAATGATTCCAAATTCAGTACACAAATAGATAACCGTATGTAAACACATATATATATATATATATATATATATATATGCAATAACAATGTAATATAATGAGGTTTATTAATGTTAGTACTTATAATACTTGATAGGACTCTATTCACGATTTTAATTGACTGGCATTTCTTGTTGAAGTTAATAATTGTAATTCTAAATTTGGATGGATAATCCATTCTCCTCCATTAGAAAAGTGTAAAAGAGTAGCGAACTAAATATAAAATGATTGTTCTTATAAATATTCTTTAGCCCTGAGGATGGTCACGAACGAAACATCTTTTACGGCTTGTCAATGTTCAAATGTATTGAGATTGATGCTAGTCGTATTAAATTGTCGGACTCCCAGACAGTAATGAAGTTATTGTCCATTCATTTACTAGGATCAAAGATGTGGCATACGTTGATAGTGAATATGTTGGATTTCTAGTCGCTGTCACTGAAGATATACCTAAAGATGTTCTTCATGCGTCATTGGTTAGGGCCATCCTTTTCCCGGAATTGGAGACGAACTTTCATTCTGACTGGTTTTGTGGTTGAGGCCAGCTTTCTCTGGATTCCATCGAAGTAGCGGTTAATGGGAAAGGGTTATAAAAAGTAAATGCGAAAAGAAAGAATAAAAAAATGAAAATAAAAAAATTTAAAGATTCGGCTGAAGTTACTGATGTCCTGTAATACTTAGCTTGATTTTATTTGATAATAAAAATTTATTTAAGGTTTACTTTTGAGCAAGTCATTCTTAAGGTCGCGATAATCGGTTGCTTAGCAAAAGATTGACCTGATCATTTTAATTATAAATTATGCCCTCGAATAGCGCGAAATGCTCGCGCTGCAAAAACGAAGAACATAATTGTCAAATTGTATCTCCTTGATACTAGATATGTGGATCTTTTCTATTGGCATTTGTAGCCCGTAGCAGGAATACACTCCTGGGGTATCGTATGTGGCGATTATTACTCTCGTGGCCAAAAGCTTCAGAGGCGATGAATTGATATCGCCTTCTACTAAAATTGTTAGAAACTAATCACCAATAGAAAATGACTTTAAGTCCATTGAAAATTATAGGAATGAAAATCGCTCAGCTTACTAAGAAATTCTCCGAAAATATAAAGTTGCAAACGTAAGAGTGAAAATCGTAACAACAAATTATATATTTCTTTGAAATGAACATGGTAGGCGATTTGCGTTGGCAAAATTCTCAGACAATGCATAAACGAGTTGTATTAAATTTGAGCAGCACGAAGCCATACAGTTTTTTGTTGCAATTTTCGATCGTACAAAAAACATCTTGCGCGAAATCTGAAATATAAAGACCATGTATAAAAAACATGTAACTAAGTTGAATGTGAACGAACGCATATATTCTCTGGACAAAAAATAGCTCTTTTTGTCCTCTTCTTTTGAAACACATGCGGTTGCTGCATTCTAATACAATGTCTTCGTAAACATTTGGCAGCGCGCGAAAGTTTTTTCTCCTTTGTACGAATTAAGCTTAAGTAGTTAAACAGTATTAAATTTATTTACTATTTATATTAGGTATATTAGAATCGAATTTTCAAGTGTAGTACGTAACAAAAAGAATAAATACATTACAATACCACAAATGTTATAGACATTGTACGAAATAACTAACTGAAACTAATTATAATTCTAAAGTTAGTTAGGATAATCAGAAAACAGAAATTACACAAAATATCTTCTTTTCACAAATAAAAGCTAATTTAACCTAATATATTTTTCATCAAAATTTTAATATAATAATATTACACTGATGTGTAAGATGTTGGAGTATAAGAATCGTAAGTTAACGACGATGACCTCAATAACACACATAGAAGTACAACATGATTTCGAAAAGCGTTGAATGGGCAATCAACTCAGTCAAATCTTACAAATGACCTCGAAGGGATGACAGCATCCCTATAATGCTGCAAAAGGACTTTGGACCTTTAGTCAGGATTATCGCAAGCCTTCCATTGTGACACATTGCATGGACTTGGAACCGAATATGGGTGGTATTTAGACCAAAGCCATGTAAAACTATGGAACTGGTCAAGTCATTTAGACCTATAAGTCTCATATCATTTATTCTCAAAACTTTAGAGAAGGTTATTAAGGCGCCATATTAGAGATAGGATTCTAATTCAGAATCCCTGCATCAGGATCAGGTCTCTACTGAACTGGTTACACGAGAAAACAGCACTTTTTCTAGGTAGTTGACAGACTGGAAAAGTCAAGAAATATCGACCCCAACACCAGTTCTTTAAGTCCTTCTAGAAGCAGAGGCGGAAGTTAAATCCATCGGTAAAAATTAACAGTCCGAATTTGGCAAAGAAATTAGACATGAAATTTACAGACAATGAAATGTTGAAATGATCTCGGACTCCATCTTTCGAGTCTATAATATACGCAGAAATTGTGAAGTCACTATAGACTTGGGTTTGTGCAGATAAAACCTTCCTATGTTTCCGGAATCTGCTTCTGGAAATACAAAAGCAGGAATCTACGGAGAACGACCGAAATGCAAAATGTCCGCACTTTAGGCATATTGCCAGAGTCATACGGAGAACTGGTGTGGGGAAAAAAACACTCCAGAAAAAGACAAGGCAGAAACTGTCTTCCATACAGAGAACTGCATGTCTTGGTATAACAGAGGCTACGAAATCGACACCAACGGCAGTTCTTTAAATGCTTCTGGAAACAGAGCCGGAAGTTAAATCCATCGGTAAAAATTAACAGTCCGAATTTGGCAAAGAAATTAGACATTAAATCTGTAGACAATGAAATGTTGAAATGATCTCAGACTATATCTCTCGAGTATACAATATACGCAGAAATTGTGAGGTCACGATAGACTCGGGTTTGTGGAGATAAAACCTTCCCATCTTTACGGAATCTGCTTCTGGAAATACAAAGCAGGAATCTACGGAGAACGGCCGAAATTGCAAAATGCACTTTAGGCATAGTTGCCAGAGTCTTACGGAGATCTAGTGTGGGGAAAAAAACACTCCAGAAAAAGACAAGGCAGAGACTGTCTTCCATATAGAGAACTGCATGCCTTGGTATAACAGAGGCTACGAAATCGACCCCAACGCCACTTTAAGTGCTTCTGGAAGCAGAGGCGAACTTAAATCCATCGGTAAAAATTAGCAGTCCGAATTTGGCAAAGAAATTAGGCATTAAATTTACAGACAATGAAATGTTCTCGGATTGTATCTTTCGAGTCTACAATATACGCAGAAATTGTGAGGTCACCATAGACTCGGGTTTGTGGAGACAAAACCTTCCTATGTTTCCGGAATCTGCTTCTGGAAATACAAAAGCAGGAATCTACGGAGAACGACCGAAATTCAAAATGTCCTGCACTTTAGGTATATTTATCTAAAGTGAGTCTTTCAGGCCGAAATATAAGCAATCCTCCATTGCGTACAGGAAAATAAAAAGGAAATATAACGACGTATTTTGATAGTAAACGAGAGTCAGAGGGCACTTCAAGTGCTTAACAACGCTAGAAGCATGTCTGGACTGAGAAACGAATGCATCAATGCACTGTGCAGACTGGCTATGACCAACGCAGTTACGCTGATAGAGGCACCAAGGGCATTGTAAGTAACGATATAGTAGAAGCATTAGCACACTCTTCACTGGGAATACTTGCTAGTTCCATCATAGAAGTGATAAGAAACGGGACCATTCAAAACACACAAACAGCTGGACAAAATCAGCAGAAAATCAATATAGCAAACGCTTTATAGAAGACTAATTTAAGACCAAAACCCCAAATATGCTGAAACTTGACTGTAAGAAAATCAAAATGAAAACTGGCCTGTTAACGGGACACGCACCTCTCAGCGTACATATCAAAAGAATTAATTCACACACAGCTGAAGTAGAGTCTAGGGTGTGTCTGGAGGAAAGTGAGACAAGCATTGGCATCCAGAAGGAGAGTCCTATTTGGAGCAACGAAAGGTGAACCTGAATTGGTTTGGCCGCAGTGCTGTGGAGAGGAATTCAACTACAAATTTGTTTAGAAAACGAGAGAAATATGTTTATCATGTCATAAACTTTCTATAATGCTCAAAAATCAGGCTATAATATTTTTTTACATGTACATTATTTATATTCATATTTATTTTTTAGCAATGTATCGGGAGTATCTCTGCTTGGTGTTCCATCTGATGTTTACAGATATGGAGCTACATACTGGTTAAGCACAGTTGCGATATATATAGTAGTAATCGTTACACTTACAGTATATCTCCCAGTATTTTACGAGTTACAATTGACTAGCTCTTTTGAATATCTTAATAGACGATTCGATTCTAATGTAAGAAGTCTAGCTTCATTTATCTTCATTATATCGATGTTTCTTCATTTACCGTTGACTATTTACATTCCAGCATTGGCTTTCTCAGAAGGTAAATAATTTTATTGTTAAAATCATTTAACTTCATAAATTTAGATATTTTAGGGGATGAGGTTATTAAGCTCAAACCTCTATTCCGGTCAAATGTATGTTAACACACATTAAATCGAAATATTCGGGACTTGTCTATGTGTGGTTAGCAAAATTACATTTTGGGCCCGCCACTGCCCATAGTATTTATTACGCTGCGTATCAGCTCTCAAAAAATTTAAAATATCTGGTCATTTGACTTGTCCCTCGTATCAGCTTCTATAGCTAACCTCAATATTTTATAACTCCTAATTTATAGCAGTACAAAAACGATCCTACGAGGAAATACAAAAATGATATCATTGGACTGATGTGATACTCAATCAGGGAAACTGCGGGTCACGTTATTAAAATAGCAATAAAATATATTGGAAATACGATGTATGCAACTAAATATACTTACAAGTTGTGTTAAAAAAGGATAATATATTATAGACATGTTTAGTATATTATATACATGTTTAGAAGAAGCAAGAAAACAAGAATGAACTGTCAATATTATTAATCTCAAGAAATGGTTTTGTTTAGAATTTACATATTATATTCTTTCGTCAATGTTTAATAAACATCATTGTGCATAGGTATAATACATAAGTTTTAATGTAAATAAAACTTTTTCCTCTATAACTCCTATAAATAAATAAGAATAATACTGACACTTGAATCAGTTGCAAAATCAAAGTATCAACATTTTTAGACATTTGTGTATAAAAACTTTTGTAAGTTTTTTGTGACATATTTTTAAATAATCTTCATAAATAACATTTTTTTAAATTTAGTTTGTTTAATAATTTATTGATAATTGTACCTTCTTGATCTCCAAAATCTTCTATAAAATGACTATGAAATCCAACATACACATGTAAGGAGGCTAGTATAAATTTAGGCGCTCATTCCGTTTACTCTATGACTGAGTAGATGTAACACGAAACGCGCACTCACGAAAATTGAACGTGTCGACGAAGCAACGCAAAAAAATGCTAGTACATCTTTAATTCAAGCAAAACATTAAATTCACTCCCACTATTACAACCCGAAACAATGATAAGTCTTCGTTTCTAAGAAACGTGAACGATAATTGTTCTATTTGGGGTCTGCGTCTGCCGGACGTATAGACTTAAGTTACGCCATGTTAGTTTGAAGAAACCATAAAATATAAAATAGTTTGAAACGCGAATATGGTCGTTCATATTTGGTAACAAGTAAAGAAAATTAGTAAAGTACGTTAAGAGAATCTATTGAGATCAATTTGTTGCTTAATACAATAACTATTTTTATTAAAACTAGTATTTTTAAAGTAACACTACACGCACTACAAAAGTCATACTGTCTATTTTCGGACGCAAATTTTTAAATATGGAGTACCAAGGGTTGCCACTTTCGGGGTGTTCAAGGCTTAATCCTGTTATGTAGTGCTGATGGCTTTGTAATAGTTAATTGTTTTTTATTTATTACATTTTATAAAACCTGCTCGAAATTATTATAAAGTAATAAATTACTTATACTCAAGAGATAGAAGCTAGCGATTCATTCAATTAATCCAAAATAGGGCTCTTTTAAAATCCAAAATAGTTATAAATTCTGTAAAGAAACGGTTCTTCTAGTATTTTTGCAAAATAGTAATAGACATTTACAGCATAGCATTGCATTCATCTTTAATTTTCGAACAGATTGAGTTACGGATGATCATCACAAGTGTAATTTTAAATAAGTAAAAACAAATGTTAAAGTTTCATACTTTTATAAGTTATAATTTTCTAAACGGCAATGATTATGTATTTGACAATTGTTCTCATCGGTCAACATGCGTATAAACCTTGAAACTCTTATACGTTGCCACATTTAATTTTATATATGGAGAGAAAGTAGTCAACAAACTATACGAAGTAATTAATTTTTTTAAATATTCATGGCAAAATAAATTTTAAGTTATATAACCGAACCAAAACTTATCTAACCTAACAAATCTATACTGACTTACATTAAGATACTCTATCCTAACCGTAACCTAACTTTACAAACTTATGCTAACCAGAGTAAGGATGATCTAATCCTAATCACTATTCCCTCTAATTTTTAGTGACCTTTGTGCGTATTAGTTTTTTTGTGTGCAGGTTTTTCAAAAATAATCTGCATCTAAGAAAAATGTGCGCTAGTTTAAAATCTATGTGCGCGCGCAGCTTAGAGGGAACTGACCCTAATCCATGTGGTGGACAAATCTGGCACCACATGTTTTACAGACTTGAAGAGAAAGCGTTTCCAGTAAATTTTCTTGCGTACGTTGTAAACTTACTATTCAAAAATATTGAAATTACAACCATTTATCTTCTATTTCTTTGAAGTTAAATAAATCAATTTATTATAGTTATATCATAGATTCCTTCTTCTAGTGAAACCTATTTTATTTAAGTCTAGTATCTACTTATAGAAATTAATTACTATTAAATTGCATTTTAGCCACAAATATTGGCATATATTATGTAACACCATTGGTATGTGCAGTATGCATTTTCTATACAACTATAGGAGGTTTAAAGGCTGTTGTATGGACCGATACTCTTCAACTGATTGTTACCGTACTTGCGATGGGTTCAATATTTTATTTGGGCATTGTAGATGCTGGAGGAGTTAAATATATTTTTGAGAAATCCAAAGAGGGACACAGACTAGATATTGAGTAAGTAACTTCGTTTAAAGTTGTGCATTTAAGTATTCACTCTTCAAGTCTATACTCAATAATAAAGTCTGTTAAATATTTACATTGCTAAATTAGTGTAAATGTATGCAACCCCCTCCCCCAAATAATAATGTAGACCCGCCACTTATAACCGCATTTATAAAATTGCAAAAGTACCGTCTTATAGATCTCATAAAACGTGAAATGTTACTGTAACTTTGCTTATGGATGCTATTATTTAGGAATTACGTGATTATATGAATGTTGAATGTCAGTTGGCATGGCGACAAATTGAGAAATTTTAAGTTATTAAGAGTCATATCGTTGGAACCATAAGAGTTGGCCCCATGTGTGGTATCATTTTAAAGAAAATCACAAGGGCTATCGAAATGTATAAACATATATAGGGTGTTACTAAAAAGTTTTTTGCAAATCTTTTTACTGCTCAAAATGGGATCATTAGATTCATTTTTCCTACCGGCAAAATTGAGGCCCCTTAGTCATACATAAGTTCCATAAGTTTCATTTCTCCAGATTTCATAGAAACAGAGATATTTAAGAATATATTTAAGCTTTTTCCAATGTCAAATTACTTCCAAAATTGCGTGTCGGTTTTTTTAACTCATTTAGTTGTGTGTTAAAAGATCGTTGGACACTATAAATTTTAAAAAAAACTTCGGCAGCCATTTTCGAGAAAAACAAAATTGCGGTATATTATTGCTTTGCGGTATAGTCTTTGAATAACTTATAAACGGATTGCGGTGATATGAATACAACAGACGTACTAAGCTGAAATAGAAAAAATCTTCAAAACATGAATCCTATATCTTTTATAAAGCCTATAAAAATTAATATGCTAATCCGCTACCCTATGTTTTATCTACTAGAAGTCAAAAATTTTCCTATATACAAAGCGAGACTTGATATACATATTTAGTGTTGCTCATCTTGACTTATTTCACTAAATCTATGATAACGTGCGGTTCCTAAACAAATGATGAAATAAAAGAGGTTCTATAAGCGCATTTCTTGAAAAAGACATCTGAAACAAATCTTCAAATGACAGCTGTCAAACAACCAAACTATTTATGATAGACCCCACAACTGACAGTGTGTCAAGGTCTTGACGGCTCGGTCGAATCGGCGGTCTACAACTGTTAATACAGTTTTTAAAATTTGAAAGAGGACATTCTCTCTAAAATCATATTAGCCACTTTTTCCACAAAAATCATTTCCACAAAATCTTATGAATTGCTGATGAAAGGGTGCAATTTTTGTATAAGTAGCAGCAAAGCTTCTATAAGGAGTTATTGTTGGACTTAATTGTTAATTACATGTGCCATAAATATTTTAAAACTATTACGTTTATAGTTTTGACTTAGATCCATCAAAGCGCGATACGTTCTGGACAATGGTCATAGGATGGACAATGGCCAGCATTGCATTTCTAGCAGTAGGCCAATCTAATATTCAAAAGTTTCTCTCTATACCTACTTGGCGAGGAGCTAAAACGTAAGTTACATTTTTTAGATTATTTGATACAATATATTCTGGATTGTTTATTTTAAATTTCATATTTTAGATATTATTTGCTAGGTATCTAGATTATTTTCCTTAAAAAACAGTGGCAACCCTAGGACGATCAAATGTTTAGATTTAGCCAAAAAGGTGTTACCAACCTTGACATTTTCTATACCAACTTTAATATTTTCAAAACCAAAGTTTAGATTTAAATAAATTTGAAAAGATGTTCGGGGTAATTATAATAAATTATTTTGTAAAACTTATTAACCATTTCTTCTTGTTACACATAATTTGAAAATAATTGTTCCAAATTTGAGTTCCATGTCAGAAACGTATATAAAGAAGGTAGGACCTTAAGAATAAGGAAGTTACATGTTACATAAAGAATAAAACGCCACTATCCCTCTTTATTTTGTGTAAAAATAAGGTAAGAACTAAATATAACTAAAAAGAAGGAGGTAACACTGAAAAAGCATCTGAAAATTTAGAAACAACGGAGTCCTTACTCTTGACATATAAAAGAATATCTAGATATCTTTAGTCCTCTACATAAAGAATTTTGGATCCACGTCTGACTGTATGTAAATTGTTCTTAATTATTCTTAAATGGTACTCTCTATAAATCAGAATTAAATAACCAATACCAGTGGATTAAAAAATTTATTTACTGGTAATTCCATAGTAAATTAAAATTTGTTTTAGGTCATTAATTATGTATATATTTGGATTAATTATTGTTAAAAGTGTATGCGTTATAACTGGTCTCATAATGTTTGCAAAATATTTCGAATGTGATCCGTTTGAAACTGGTTCATTAAAATATCTTGATCAACTGTTACCTTATTATGTTATGGACGTTGCAGGTGATATTCCAGGTCTTCCCGGATTATTTATTGCTGGAATCTTCTGTGCTGGATTGAGGTTTGTTAATTATTGTACTTATTAATACAACTGTCATATGTTGAAGAGTGTGACACTCGAACAGTTCATTTTACCTGGATTATGTTCCAGGAGGACGAAAATGGTCCGAATTTTTTGATATTGAAAATTTAAGCTTGGCAGTAATTTGTTATCAAATATTGTAATAGGAATATACTTTTCCTCACTAAAGTTTGTTCTGATTAACTGTGGAAACGCCGCAACACGATTTATAAAATTGAATGTTATATAATCTGCCATCGTCTGGTTTCTTTTTAAAATTACTATAAAGATCAGTTATGGAATATAATTGCTCAACCCAATTTTATAGTATATTTTCGATAGTTTGAAGTCCTATTTCACGATCAATATTATGCGTAAGTGTCTGAATCATTTTATGATTGTCAGCGTAACATCAATCTTTAACGGTATCCCACAGAAAAGTCCAACGGCATCAAATCGCAGCTCCGCACAGGTCAAGTAACCAAAATGGCAGATTGCATGGTTATTGAACTTAGTGCGTAAAAGATCAATTGTTGCACGTTTTGTGTGGCACGCAGCGCTAGAACCCCAGCTCACCATCCTGCTGGAACCCCAGCTCACCCAAGTCCAATTTATTAATTTTTTGCAAAAAAAATCGGTTATCATGCCCTTATATGGCTCTCCGTTGACCATAATGCTGTTGCCATTTTCACCTTAGAAAATAAATGCGCCTCATCTGAAAAGATGATTTTTTTAGCAAAATAGATGTCAATAGAGAAGAGATAACGAAGGGGCTGGTCATTTTGTTCAATGTCTGAATGAGTTGGACCTAATAGGCGAATAATCTGATGTCTATGTAAAATTCTCCTCAGGCTAGTGCGGCTAATGATCAGTTGCTGAGATCTGTATCGAGTTGAGGTTCTCGGTGCACACTTTCACCAACTCGATTGAGCAATATTCTTGATTGAGGACGCTGGACGAACACGAGGTTATCAATTTCCCACACTTGCGTATAGCAGCCGTGGTTGGTACATTATTTCCACCGAAATTTCTTTTCAAAGTTCGTCCTGTTTCGGTAACCCAATATTCACTTTGGAAATAAGATTTTAGTATTTCCCACCATTGTTGATGTGTAAATCGGTTCATTTCCGGAGTTTTCCACTAAATAGCAGTGTTTCCAATGTCCAAATAACATAATTCAAAAAGAAACCAGCCGATGGCCCTACACGTTCAATTTTCAATGCCCGCTAAACAATATTATTTTTGATGTTATTTTTGATTTCTGGCACACCGAGGTATCCAAGATACAACTGTTGCCACAGAAAGTTTGAAATAGCACTCCTTTTTTGTATGTACAGAATATCTAAAACAAGTTGTAATTATTTTGTAGCACATTATCGGCATATCTCAACTGCTTATCTGGAATCGTCTACGAAGATTTCCTTCTAAACTTATTACCTAAAAATCTTTCCGATAAAGCAGTGAGTAATATTCTCAAATTGCTAGTGGTGATAATTGGAGCTGCTGCAACATGTCTTGTGTTCGTCGTTGAACATCTTGGAGGACTTTTCGCCGTCAGTATGAGCATTGGTGGTGTATATTCTGGTCCAACGCTAGGATTGTTTACTTTGGGAATGCTTTTTCCCAAAGCTAATAAAATGGTGAGTAAAATTTTATTGCACTATTCTTTTTCTTATTTCTTTGGAACATTTTTTCAAGTTATGACACTAAAAAATATTATTAGAAATAAGTTGCAATAAATTCAATAGATGTTAGAAAAAATTATGTAACGACATGATATAAAATAACAAGTTATTGTAATTTACAAACAGTTATTGCAATTTATATTTTTTGTTCTGTTTCAGGGAGCGTTATGGGGTGCGATTTCATCGTTTATATTCATGTTCTTCCTGTTAATCAGTGCTCAACTGCATAAATATAACGGATCTATATTTTATGCGCCAAAACCGATTTATACACATGGCTGTGATTTTGATTTTATTCCAAGAAATTCTACGTATGTATGAGCATTTTATTATTATAATTATCAGCCAGGACTGTCTGTGGAAATATCACTCAAGCAGCACGCAGCCAAACGACTTACTGGACTTTATCTGATTGATTAGTCATTCTATCCAATATATCTGTGTCCTGTACCATTTTTATACAGCTACCGTATTAAATTTCGTTGCTCTGCATAAGTCACCTTTTGGATACCAATGCTCCACACACAGTCTTACAGGGATTTCCTATGAAGCAGTGTTAATTACCTACTGAATTCGCTCAGCAGTATATGTGTTTTTGAACGGTGTGGTTACTTATCGTTTCTGTGATAATTCCCAAAGCCAGCTCTGGATCAATACTTTGTGCTAGATGCGTTCTTTGCCAGTGCATCTACTATTTCTTTGCAGATGTCTTGTATTTTCAAATTTTGCAAGAGTTCGCAAGCATCGACTTAGCATCGACTTTATCTATCTACAGCAAGTTGGATCACCACCTCGCTCTGCCGCGCACCTCGTAATAGATTCAAATGAGGTGTTATCAAACGCTCCATGCGCAGGTACATTGTAATAGCATGATTGTTACAAAGCTACTTCAAAAAATTTATATTGTAATATGATTTTAAAACAATTCATACATACAGCGCTGTGAATTCTATAAATTGGTGAGATTTTGCCCAAAGAAAATGTCACTGGGAGTTAAATATGGTGAAATCAAAGTGTGACACATATAGAGTTTACTTTAATATTAAGTACTCCAGTAATTTGGATATAGGGTCAATCGTGGCTATTGTGATACAAAACTTATACTTATATACTTTTCATCATATCTCCTAAACCATTTGTAATACACATGAAAAAACTACTCAATTGTGAGGTTTTTGATATAGAAGGTACAGCGTTAAAAAGAACTTAAATTCTGCTACAAGTTGGTAAAAAATTCAAAACTGTCTCACATTAGCCCCCTCTGATGGGACTATTATGTTACACGGGAGGGGCTAAAGTGATACAGGCTTATATCGCCCGTTTTAGACCATATTGGCAAGATGAGGTTATTTTGGTACACCTCTGGGTCTAGTGTCTCATCAGTATTTTTTTCAATTTTTTTATCTTTTACCACGCCGTCATGCCACGTACAAATTCACTTTTTGTCATTTTTCTTTAGTTACTTCTACACCACTGAAGAATGTTCACATCCCACTTATACTTTAGTGTTTTAAAGCATGCTGATTCCAAAGGCTGTAAAAGATCGGTAGTGTGAGCTGACAGTTTTAAGATTACAACCTGCTTTTCTCGGGCATAGATTGCAGTTGACCGTCAGATGATCGTCAGATGCACGCGTAGATTGTACCTGGCAGGTCATTTGCACATTTCCAACATGACCACAAGTTAGCTCCTTGAAATACTATTAACGGGGGCATCACTTTCCCAACAACATTACAATTTGCCAAAACTGTCGCGTTTTCTCGGCCAGTTCCTGCTTGTATCCGATGAGCTTTTTGACCAACTCTAGATATTAGCTTAACTCAGGAAGGATCATAACAAAAAGACGTCTCATCAAAGTTATATATTTGATTTGGTTTGTCCTCTAACCCATAAAAATGATAAATTATAAATGGGTCAACTCTATTTATACGACGAGCTTTTTATAATGACTCCAAGTTTCTTTAGGCTGAGCCTATGCCTGCTACAAAAATTTTTATACCAGTCATGGCCAGGTCTATTATTCATAAACGGGATTACCAACCCATTTTATTCAATATAATCCTTAACTACATCTAAGACTTCTTTACTCAAAGCAAAGCCATTTTATGCCGACGTTTTTAAATCTTCAACAAACATTACTTCTGTTGCTTCAGAAATAACCGGCTGGTGCCCCACAGACTTTTGGTATATTAGCCCCATATTATTGTTGTATCATAATAACCCCGACTCACCCTAACAATTTTTTTGCTTGTTTCAATTTGATTCATTTGTGTCTTTCTCTGAGAAACATCATACCACCTAAATAACCTATACTATATTTACGTGATATCTTTTCAAAGAATTTCTTGTTAATTACATGAATTTATAAGAAGGCAAAGATTTATATTTAAAATGCTGCCATGAACTTAAATTCGCGAAGAGTAGAAATACAAGGTACTGCCAAAACAGACGAAATATTGAATATATCGAAATATTTTCGATACATTTATCGGATACAATAAATAAAACCAATCATTTATTTTGTTTTTCTTCGTCTTGCAGAATATTTAGTAAACCCACAGAAGATGACGTCTTCATATTGTTTCGCATAAGTCATTATTATTACACATTAGTGGGCTTCATCATTACTATATCAGTTGGATACTCTATTAGTTTATTCACGCAGAAAAAGGGAGATCCGCCTGTTAAAAAAGAATTACTCAGTCCTGTCGTACGATTTTTAGTCAAGAATGAAAAAGAATACAATTATTATTCTGCGGAGAAAGCTTATAATATAGCCAATGGAAATAATATTAAAGAAAATACTGTTTAAATTAAGTTTTATCGTGCAATTTTATCTGATTAATCCAGATAAATATGATTTAGTTAAATTTTGATCTAATTGTTTTGTATTTTGTATACAATTTTTTATTGTAATAACATTTTAGATGAGATTGTTTAATATAGATATTTTAAAATAACAGTCCAGAAAACTTATTTCATATCACTTCACATTTTTAAATTATGAATGCATGGAACTTAATAAAACTAGGAAAAGAACGAAATAGCACGACTCCTGATAGGACGAGGAAGGTTGGACATAGACCTGGTATAACCGCAAGTCAAAGACGTTTACAAATTGTCGCTTACCTTGTACCTTGTTGTCTAAGACTAAGAACTTTGTTCTACAGCCAATAAACTAGTACAAACTTGTTCATGTGAAAGGTATAAATAATCACACACGTATTCATACCGACGAGAAACCATAGAAATGTTCAGAATGCGACTCAAGTTTTAGAGGAAAAGGTGGATTAAATCAAGGACCCGAACAGTATTTTTTTTCGTTCCGATTCGGCAAAGAAGAAATATATCAGTTCAGTTCCGGTTTTCGGTTCAGCCCGTATTTAAATATTAGTAAATTTATGTCAATGCACCCATAACGTCCATACCTTTTTTTTTATACAGCTTTTAGCAATAACTGACGGTGCTCACATACATAATTAAAATGTCAAAAGCGAATATTTCGCATACCAAGGCAGCAAGCCCTCTGAATTATTTTTATAATTATTTTAGCAATAAAAACTTAAAAACAAAATTGTAGCCATTTAATATAAAGTTACTACATTATATTTACTTAATTCATTTCGCTCTTATCCAGAACATAGGGCTTCGACGAAGTTTCTCCAGCGCACTCTATTTCTAGCCAGGACTTTCAGCTCTGCAATGGTCTATCCTTCCTTCTTTGCCTCTTCAGTCACTGCCCTTCTCCATGATGTCTTGAAATCTTCTTGAAGAGAGGATACAGAAAATCAGTGGCGATGTCTGGATCAGTTGACAAGAGCTCTGATGAAATATTATTTGCTCCAGGAGCCTTTCAATTATTCAGCTGGTTGAACGCTGTCTTGAAATAATTATTTGTTACCTTAAGAAACGTAGCTGACTCTATTGACACCGATATAACATTTCTGGGACTTTAGATGGATAGAAAATTGGCGAAATCATATTATATATATCAAAGAGAAGATATCAAGGTCTACGTTCTTGCTTCGCAAATTGGCACCTACTGTTACAAAAGAAGTCTTAGTGTGTGTATACTATGGAAATAATCACAGCCATCTCTCGTACAATATTCCTAATTCGGGACACCGAACCTGATAAATAGACCTATTTAAAGTCCAGAGAAAAACCATCAATATTGTTGCGGAATTTGGGTCCTAGGAGGGTGGGTGCGAGTTAGTTACATTTCCTACTCCTATATTCTGTACAATTTCTTCCTCTTTTTCAGGTTCTTGTTCAGTCTCTTCCTCACTTTCTCTATTCACCTCCATGAAGTGTTTGCGCCAGCTTGCTAGTTGTGCTTCGTCGTTGGTGAGGAAGTCTCCTTGTTTATTTTTCATCGATCTTCTGCGTTTAACTTCCTTCTTGTAGAGAGTTCTTGTGACATCGTATAGTTCCTTCATGTTTCCAGCGCCTGCCGCTTTCCCAGTCTTCTCGGCCAATCCTGAAAACCATTTCCTGCGATCAGCCTTAGAATTCTTTTTCTTTGCTTGTCCTTGGCTTGATATTCTGTCTGAAGCTGGATTTTCTGAAGGTTCCCGAAAAAATATCGGTTCGGTTCCGGTTTTCGTTCCGGCAAAAATAACGGTTTTGTTCGGTTTTCTGTTCAGGTCCATGCATTAAATAGACAAAAACTTGTTCGTAAGATTAAAAAACGATTCAAATATTTACAATGTGATTCTAGTTTCAGACAGAAAACTGGTTTAAATAACCACTCGCTTATTTATACCACCAAGAAACCGTACAAATGCTCAGAATGCGATTAAAGTTTTAGAGAAAAAGGTGTATTAAGCAAACACAGTTGATTCAATTTTAATCCTATATATCTTCATATTGAGGTTTATTTGAAGGTTTTGAGGCCAACAGATTAGTGTGCAATGTAGGGATTGTAGTATCGTCAACAAACATCTCGATAATAGTAATATGTTTTGTTAACAGATCTTGAGTTACTAATATTGGTCAAAAATTTAGTGTAATCATTACATTGTTTATCAAGAAGTGTCTGTCAAGTAAACATAGGGTGCGAGCTTTTTAGTTTGACGTGATAATCTTGTTTGTCAAATCACGATTAACTTTCATCGAAAAACCTGAAAACATAGATAGACTTACTCAATATATTTCATATCATCAAGTTATTTTTGTAGAGCAATTAAATAAAAGTTTATAAAGCATAGCATATATATTTTTTATATAATAAAATTTTTATAAAAAATAGTAGTTACTATTATTATATAAGAAAACTTCATTAAAAGTAACCTATAAACTCTATATCATGAAGAGAAAAAATATTAATTTTTATATATAAAAGAAATATCCGCAAAATTTCAGGAGCATGCAAGCCATATATCAGAAGTGCAATCGCCACCAGGATATCTAAAAATCGAAATGGACACTAAGTTAATTTAATCAGAAATGAAGTTAATTGCAGAAGAATTCTTTTCGTCTCAGTGTCAAAAGACGGTTCACTTTCAAGTTTGTAGTACAAATCAAGTTAAACATTCAATTGTTTAACTTGAAATTATTTTTTAAAGCAACTTCGTTGTTACTTTTGTCTACTCTCTTTTGTTGATGTAAATTTGTATCCCTAGTTTTATTTCCAGTATCACATTTATTTTGTTATTTTTTTAATGATTAATTAACTGTTGTATAATATTTAACTTAAATCTGGGGTTTTATGTTATTTTTTCTTACTATTGTTAGGTTTTCTGCATACAATATGTTTTGTATCGTAATACGTTTTGTTATCTATGCGTTATGTATTATACTAGCTGTTATTTCGCTTTTCAAACAAATTTATACTAAGAAACTTTTTCATAAATCTTCATAAACTTTTTCTTCTAAAAAATATTAAAAACACTGCCATCATATGCTACTCCTATTACACTTGAATTGATATTATAATTACAAGATAGTACCTAAAGTAATAGCATTGCTAAAAGACACTGATGCATATCAAGCATAAAATTTGGCCAAGTTTAATGAATCACTGTTCTAAGCTAATTAGGATCATATCTTACAAAAGAAATGCCAAAATCAATCAAATTCTTTTGTGATATTTTTCCTAATCTTTATAACTACCATTTTTATACAATTAAAAAAATCCGAAGTATCCAGTATATACAGACTGAATGCAACCCTCTTGCAATTGTACCAAATCAGCGTGGAGCATTATAAATAATGCCCTCGACAAAAAAACTTCCTTCTAATG
Organism: Adranes taylori; assembly: GCA_009867245.2. Lineage (NCBI taxonomy): Eukaryota > Metazoa > Arthropoda > Insecta > Coleoptera > Staphylinidae > Adranes > Adranes taylori. The sequence goes on along the minus strand of WYDF02045487.1, from coordinate 2,727 downwards.
AAATCGACTTCAATTCTGTCCGAAATACTCTGTTTTCATCTGACATTCATCGTTGTTCCTTCCACACTACTCTCTTACATGACTGGGCCAACTGATTCCATGCTTTTTCACATATGTATATATTCTCTTTTCCTTTCTCCAATACATTTTACCTGTTTTCTCCCGTCATCTGTAACTCGCAATCATTCATTATTTTTCTCTCGGTAACATCTCCTCTGTTCATTTCCTATTTGTCTTCATTTTCTTTCAGCTCCCACTTGTCTCAACTATTTTTAATTTCTTTTTGATTTATTCAGATTTCCATATTGGCCAAATAGTCCAATTTGCCATTTTTTAATTCCTCATTAGACTCCACGCCCTTGTCACTCGTCTTCATCAAATAATTCCACACCTTCCCCATAAATCCTGCAATACATAGCATTATTATTCATCCAGAACCTGTCCTTTCTTTCTAAGCATCCAAGTCTGAATATCGCCTTTTTAAGTTTCTCTTCATATAGATATCCGTCGCCATATGCTGTTCAAACTTTATATCTTCGACAACAGTGTACTTATGAGCCCATAACCCCAAGTTTCGAAAGCCATATAGCAAAGGAAAAAGCACCAATTACAAAATGTTCAGAAACATGTTCAGAAACACCAAATCCCAGAAGTACAAAAATTCGTGTGCTAGAGGCAGAACAATAGTTATGGTAAATATAAAGCATTAATACGAACAATACATTCACCTCATTTCATGTGGTAAAGCAGGTCCATCGGATCCTTCACCAAAATCGACTAAAAAGTTCTCATCCAATTTCATTCCGCCATTTTCAACATCAATATCAAGTTTAGCAATATATCCGCCAGTCTTCATTGTTTCGGGATAAATTTCTTTATCCCATGGCGAAAATAAGCTTGAACTTACATACAGTCGTTTGCCATCGAGAGACAGCTGCAGCATTTGTGGACCACCATGGAGACGTTTACCTTTTATGAATATTGGATCAATAGGACAAATGTTTTCCGGATCTTCAATCACTTTGACGGGTGAATCTTTGACCAGTTTACCGCCCAAGAACACCTGACCTAAATAAATTTTATAAATTCATACAAATATTCAATAAAATCCAAGCAATAACATTTTCTTCATTTTATAGCGTATAATTCTAAAATGTGTACTATAAACGTTTAAGTTAATTTAAATTCTATTTTATTTTGGAAAAAAGTGCAAGGTAAAGTGTTTCGCCTTTCGCGAAAAAGCGGAATAAAAGCTATTCTTTGCACCTTTATGTATAGAAAATGTTTTGCCTTTCGCGAAGATCTTTCGCTACATAAGAATATGTTACAAATCTCTTGGTATTTATATTGTAACAAAGTTACTTGGCGTCTCTCATTTGTATAATAAATAATCATGCAAATATATATCCGTGCGAGCACAGTATCGCGAGACACGTAACTTGAGCGCGCTTTCTGTTGTTCTTATAAGTCGATTTCTCTCGCTTTTGCGTAGTGGAAATATTGCCGCACTAACCTCTTAAAAGAAAAACGGGGGTGGCTCAAACAGTTCTTAAAAAACCAGTACCCAGGAAATAGAATTGTGCAAAACAATTCGTAAACGAATTAAAAAGGCGCATTGCAATATAATCAAATGATAATTCTGGATACCATCTCTGAGAATAAAGATTTGAAACATCTAAACCGATGTCTAAACGGAGTCGGGAAGGCCGAAATCATGGCAATAAAGTCACCGGCGGGTGAAAGAATCACAAATCGTGACAAAATCAACATAATCGTAGAACAATTCGGCAAACATTTGTACAGACACCTATACTGAGTGTATCTATAATAAATTTGAAAAAGTCGTGGAACAAAGCAGGTGTCATTCTGGTACACAAGAAGGGCGATATAGAAGAACTCAAGAACTACCGGCCGATCTGCCTGCTCCCGGTAACCTACAAGTTTATTATTATTATTATCAACATTGCAACGTAGACAACGCGGAGTTGATAAGAGCTGATACGAACGCGCACTTTCTTTTAACACTTTTGTAAATCTAGTTTATAATAGTTGTTTAAGCAGGTAATCATTGAAAATTTTGAATCATATATGAGACCACAAAGGTAGAAAAAAATCCGATGAACATTTTGGGTGGATAGCCATTTCCGCTATTAAGGTATATTACGCTTCATCAGCACCCACCTTTTTACAGAACATCATTCTATTTATATAAGTGAAGATACATTAACTCCGTTCTGAACCTTATAGTCGGACAAATATTATTTGATTGAAAACTCTATATATGTTACAAGTAAGCGAGCTGTTATTTACAATGTGTTTTTAGGTTAATTTGAAATATTTCCTAAATTACATCTGATTGTTGCAATCTGTTTCTACACACAATTTTATTTCTAATTAATGAAGACTACCAAACTCAATTAAGAGAAATCAGTTTTTATGGTGATAACATGCATTTTAAAGAAAATAAATTGCACAATAGACTTGAAAAGCCACTGATACACCACTGATTACTCTTGATATCATATACTTAGACGGTATATTCATATACTTAGACGGTATATGTAACATATATAGAGTTTTAAATCAAATAATATTTGTCCGATAATAAGGTTCAGAACGGAGTTAATGTATATTCACTTATATAAAATACAATGTTCTGTAAAAAGGTGGGTGCTGATGAAGCTTAATATACCTTAATAGCAGAAATGGCCATCCACCCAAAATGTT
>WYDF02045486.1:0-38710 GCA_009867245.2 Adranes taylori | reverse complement strand
AACTTCAAATCCCCCTTGTCTCCACGCACCCCCCCCCCCCCGCCCTCTGTAAACAATAACCTTCGTCTTTTCAACATGCAATTCCAATCCCCTTCTCTACATATATCTCTTCACTCACCTGATTTAATTCTTCCCTTTGTCTCACCATGCATACTATGTCATTCGCATACATATGTCATCGACCATACTTTGTAAATGCCTTTCTGTATCCCGCCGCTTGTCCTTTCTTTAATACTTCTTCTAAATCTGATGTGTATATATTCTAAATCTGATGTGTATATATTGGAAAGGATAGCACTGTCTCACTCATCCTATTGCCTCAAACCAATCTGACACATCCCCATTCACACTCGCCATAACTCTAGTTGCCTCATACATTCCCATTATTATTCTTCCACAAGTACTCCCTTATTATCTTATCAAAAGCAGCTTTTAGGTGCACCACAACAGATATATCTTTTTTCTTTCTTTTATTTTTTGATTAATTGTTACAATGTTGTCCGCAGTCCCCCTACCCCTAACGATTCTATCCTACGTTTACGATACTAACCCTTTCACCCTTACCTACAAACTAATCCTTGCGTACCATTTATAATCCTTGCATACCATCTGTACAAACCATCCATTATCGTGATTCCCCTATAACTATTAACACTTTTCCAGCACCCCTCTTAGACATCGGTACAATCACCTCTTATTTCCACTCTTCTGGCACATATTCTAATTCCAACTATATTCTATTTAACACTCTTACTAATGCTCTCACACCATTCTCACTCAAGCACCACCGCACCTCTACAGGTATCTTGTCTGGCACAACAGCCCCTCCTTCATTCAACTTAGCAATCTCACGCTTTACCTCCTCGATACTTATTTCCATCATATCTCGTACTTACAATACCTCCGAACCTCCTCCATTCCCTCTTACTTCTATATCCTTATTCAATCTTCCAGAGAATTCTCCCCTACTTTTCTCCTCCCAATCACTCAAACTTAACCCGCATCCTATCCTGTTATCCCCCATTATTCCTCTACTTCACATATACATCCACACCTATCTTTCACTTTTCAAATTCATTATCCTTTCATCTTCTCCTTTCATATTTCTTTATGTTAACTGTTTATCCATTTCCATCTAACCATTTCCTTTTTGCCATGTCATATTCTTCCGTTTCTCATCCTTGCCCATTCTTCGCCTACTTCCTTAACGTCCCCCTCCTCTTTCCCTCCTCACAAACATACTTTCTACCTCCTTTACAATATCCTCTGCCTTCTCCACATCATCCCATTTAACTTCTTTCAATCTCTTTCAATTTCTTTTCCCATCCCCTCATTCCATACGTACTGTTTCTTTGCCACCCAATCTACTTGCTCCCTTACGCCCATCCTTCACTCTATCTCCATGGAAAGTGGTCCAACTCAACCCTTTCCCCAATATTCATTTTTTTCAACCATTCGTGGTTAAAAAATGAACTTTCTTAATGTAACTACTAAATAATAATTACAGCAGTAAATAAGGAAGTACATTTTTTAATAAATCGATTAAAAAGAAATAATTTGCTGGATTAGAGACCATCTAAAAAATTCGTAGACGTGACCACGATCCTCAGTGGCGTATTTCTAAATAGGCTAGTTAAGGATATAGCCTACGGTTGCAAATTTTCGAAGACGAAGGCGGAGTATCACATTCGTCAAATTTCGTAGCTCTCTACTCGGTTCTCGGTAATGGGTCGTACGGCCGCGACACCCTTGTAAAGTTTCAGCTTTGCTAGAATCATATAAATGTCCAAAGCCGTTCAAAACACAATTTTATTGTTTACGGTTTGTTTTCTTTCTTTCATTTATTTTCCTACCTTACAGATCTAATACTTACAATTGGGAGATGGTATAAAGCGTTTTACTCTATAACTATAATAATACTCTATTACTCTATACTACTCTATAGAGTATTGTGTAAAAATAAAGACGCTATAGAAAATCATGATGAACTAGAGGAGAAGATGGATCAACCGATGAAATTATTGATTTTGTTGTACAAAATGGCTACTCTCAAAATGCAGATTCTCAACTTTCAGAATTCAAGACGAGTCTACAAATATCAAACACGTCTTTTGAGTTCAACAATCTTCAAAAGACGGTGATGTTTCAAACCTACATGGAATCTATTCCGAAGCATATTATTCTTCCGTAGGACAAATAAAAAGCAATGACGTAAATTATATCAATTATATGGAGTACAGGGGATGTCCGGGGAGTACATGGTAATAAATCAATAATAGGTAAAGCGCCCTGAGCGTATTGCATTAATATGTGTGAAGATCTGATTTAAGTTAGATTAATCATGGCCAAAAATAATTAGTAAGAGAATGGAATAGGCATTAGATGGCAATGGAATAGGCATAAAAATGCATTAGATGAATTAAATTTACCATAAGAAGGGGTCAAAGTAGTGAGAATAATCGATATAATTTTGGAAAAAGTTTAAAAGCCTCATACAATTTTGTAGTTACAAGGCTACATCCTTGTCAGTTTGACTCTTGAAAATATAATTGTAAAATAACTTAAATAGTTTACAGTATTTGGTAATAATTAAATAAATCTTTTTAAGTTTGAATTCTTTGAATAAAGTAAATTCAATTTTAGACAACAAGTTTATTTATTGAGATAAATTAAAACGAGTTAATGAGGTAATTGTGCATAATTATAAATTAAGTTTGTGATGGTACAATAGATAATGTAAGTACAATAACTCTTATAATTAAATTGGGTACCAGTTTGATGAATTATTGCCACACACCAGAAATTATGAAGTTAAATTAAAATACAAATTTAAACGTAACTAAAAAAGATCCTTCTAATTGCATTTATTTAGGCGAGAAAAATATATAATTTTACACGCGCTAGCTAACAACAGAAATGACCTCATTCCAATGAAAAGTCTTTCCAATGTCAGACACAGTTTCTAGTTTGAGAGAATCAATATAAGGAATAGTTTAAGTACCTGCAAATTCAATTCAAAGTTATAAGTTACTTAGTACAGTTCGCGTTAAATATTATATTATTTGCATAATGCATCTCTAGTAAATTCAGAGAGATGAAGTAAGTCAGGCGATATAAGAATGTTAAATCTTATTTAATTATTTTATATTTTAAATACATTCACCCTTTTCACTTGCAAATAAAATCATGTATCATCAAATTAATTAATAAACCAAATATTATTTTTAAGTTCAAATGTTTCTTCAATTTAATTTTCTTAAGTGGCACTATAAAATTAAATGCTCTACGATCCCTTGAGCATAACCTGCAGTCACTACCCCATGCGGGGTGTGACATTATGAACGCTATTTTAATATTTGATTTTATTTTATTGATATGTATGTATGCATTTCCTACAACATTTGTAATACATTTTGTTAAGTTTAAACAACTGTTTCGTTTTATCAGCCTAAACTAAGAAAAATGATTTGTGATTGTTAAGGGTTGTGCATTATCATTAATTGTCTAGGTAAACTTATAATTATATCTGAAAGCACAACGTTAGCAATGACAAAGTATTGTGGTTTATTTTAATTTGTGTTGTGAGGCAGGGCGATTATAACTGCACCGACTCTGACTGCATAAAAATTATAACTTTTTTCAGTAGAAGATAAATTAAAGTATTAAAGTGAATAGCATTTTCTAAGTATACAAAAAGATACTCTCTTACTAATGTCACCTCCAGCAACTCCCCAAATGTAGTATTTACTATGGGTCTTGTCGTCTAAGAGATCTGTCAACTATCCAAAGTGGACAGATCTATGTAATAATGCGTTGTGTACATTATATAGAAAAGTTTCAAATTAGCTTAAACAAGCCGGGTAGTACGCAATGCTAAGTCGTTGGTTTTCATTAAGAGATGACAATGATGTTACCAAAAGCAGAGGATACTGATGACCAATACCAGAAATGAATCCATCTTCCCTAACCCGCTTTTCTAAACTAATTGTATCTACCGAATTTTATTAAAATCGGTTTAATATATCCTAAATTTATAAGCCTTAGGATCCACTTTTTAGGACTCAGAGAGCTCCAAATACTAATATTCAATGGTTCTAGATACATCTAAGAATATTAATTTAATATATTTATGATTTTAAATTAAAAATAACAGTTGGACACATTAATGTCACAAAGTGCCACAAATTAATCAATATAAATAATGTATCCATAATTATTTTTCAATTCTGATTGAGTAATATGTAAACACGTTTTCTGTTAAAAAAAACATTTCTCTGACAAGAAATATGCATTTTGTTATTTGTTTCATTATTTATATCGGCAAGTTATATTTTTAATTAAATTTATAAAAATTAAACTTTTTTTGCGTAAAATACAATTATTTCATTCAGCTTACTTAAAAATGACTCTTTAAATATTACTTACATTACACTTTGCCATAAAAATGTACTAAATGCCTACATTTATCACGCGAAATGTAACTTGAGCAGGTTATCAACTCACAAAAAAAATTATTACACTAGCCGAGTCTGAAGGACTTCTATTTAAGCCTTTTTATTTTTGATGGTTTGAAAAAATTACATTTGTTTGTTCGAGATTGAATAAGTGTGTAAATGCTATTCTTCACCTTGTTGGCTCGATGACAGTAGTTAAAGATTGTTTTTAGCGTACCTAGTGATACTAAGTACTGGTAATGGTGGAGAAACATGTTTAAGAAAGCGTGTTCTACGCCAGCGATTCTCAACCGGCGGTCCGGCAGCGGTACACGGCGAAATTCGACCAGCTCGCGGAGAATTTTACCTGTCTGCGTTAAAAAATTTCTTATTAAAAAATAATAATTTTTTGTTAGAAAAACACCGACCCGCGGGATTATTTTCTCAACTTTTACCAGTCCGCAGGTCAAAAAAGGTTGAGAAACGCTGTTTTAGACAATAGAAACACACTGCATGACATCTAAAAATCAGTCTAATATATATGAAGTTCTATAGTACATTCATATTCAAAAAAGTAATTCTATAGTACAGTTATTGTAATACAGATAAATACTTTCTGCATTTACTATTATAAATATTATTACTTGGCGTTTTTAAATAATTCGACCTTAAACATACATGCATTCAGTTGGTTCTCATGATTACTTAATTGCTTTATCAACAACACTTTTGTGTTGTTGCGTGCTAAGAATGGACACCGTTTCTACAGATGAACTTGTGTACGCATAAAATGCAAGCTAGTATTATGCTATTTTATTACCTATCTTGTTATTAACGCCATTAGATACAATATGTGCAATATAAAGAACTTTATTATACATATGAATTTTAATAACCTTTAAGAATCATAAGTATGTCCCTAATGTAGTTGCGATATTAAATATTTCTTTATTGATACAAGGGGATTTCTTTATTGAAGGGGTCAGAAAGTTACTTTGTTAATGAGACCTTAATGTGCTCAACATAAACGTAAATACATTAACTAAGAAATATAGTTCTATAACAATTTCTATAGGAACTTCATGGCAACTCAAAGGTTGCCGACTAAAAGACAAGTTTCCGTCTTTGAACAAAACAAATAGACCTAAGCCAAAAACAGATGACTTAGAAAATGCAGTAAAAAGGGAAATCAATCACATTGATTTATCACATGTATCGTAATTCTGAAATCATAACACTAGATAAACTACTTTATTAAATAAATGAAAAGCGGTTGTGTGAAATTTCCCGGACTTCACTTTGGAGACTATTAGAACGTTTGGGATTTCAATACAAAGAAATTGATGGAAGGAAATAATTTATGTAATTGCAAAGACATGTAAATGCCAAGAAATGTGAATTTCTTCGAAATTATGTGAAGAACCTGAAGAGTGACAATCCTTTGCAGTTTGTGTTTTTGGACAAAACCTGGATTTTTCAAACAAATAACAAACGTTATATTATTTTAAGTGCAGGTTTTGCAAGTGGCTTTATAGAGGATTGTAATGTGATATTTACGAGCACTTCAAACAATTCTGATTATCACGTTTCAATGAACCATGAAATGTTTGAAAAATAGTTTGAAAACATTTTCGTTCTAAATTTAACGGAGCCGTCAATCATTGTTATGGATAACGCTTCTAATTACTCGCGACTCCTTGAAAACAGAATAAGTGTTCATAAAAAAGGAAGAAATAAAAAACTGGATTAAACAAAAAACACTGATTTTGATGATAATGACTAAAAACCAACTTTGCTCCAAATTGCTTTTCACCATATAACAAAAAAAAATTATCGCGTAGACAAAATAGCACACAGTTATGGATACAATGTTTTAAGATTGTCACTATATCAATATCAATCAAATCCAATTGAAATGACATGAGGAACCTGTAAAACAAAATATAACAAGGAAATTCATGATTTCCTGAATTCTCTCAAATTCAGGAAATCATGAAGAATCTGAATCACAGACAACCGTTCCATCTCATAATTTGATAAGAGTAGAATGTGTAATAATACAGAAATGAGCTTCTGTGGCCAGTTTTATTGACTATTTATGGCAGATATTTACTTCTACAGCTAGTCCTCAAGACCAGATAGTAATAACCCAAAAATATTGCTTGAATATTGCGCCACATCCACAATGTTGCTGCACTGATGGATGGAGTATAGATAAAAGGAAAACCTTCTACTAAAATTTTTCATCTATATCTTTTCAAACGTAGTAACTAATGCAGGTACATGAAATAAACAATTAAATGTTAAAAATAAGTAATAGACATAAATTGGCCGAAAATAATGCGTTATCTACATATCACATTTTAATGTCCTTAAAAAATAATATTAATACAATGAAAATATTCTATTAATACAATTGAAGTAAATTAGATAAAAATATCTTTGATTTTTAGTACTTAGGTAACTATATAAAATTAATAATAATAATATAAAACAAAACACTATGACAATTTTGCTACAGGTTATGTGAGTTTGTGAGATATTATACAAGGATAGTATTTTAGTTTTGCATATATCTAGAGGGAGCCATCAATAAACAGTCGCACGAATCAAACACTTTTACGCTCAACCCACTCTAGTTCCAAACTAAGCACATTCCTCCAAATTTGTAGCCAACGATATAACGTCATTAAAAATACATAAATTGCTCCCGGCCTAACTACCTTGAAGAAACAGAACGCATAGAACCAAAATGAAGATTTCCAGGCACGACAAAATCACCTAAAATTTTGCCCAAATCAAAAGATATCAGACAAAGTGAGTCTAAAAGAAGAGGAAAAGGCCTAAAAGAAAAAAAAATAGTACATACGAAAAACGTAGATAAATTATATGCAAGGACGAATGAGGAAGTGCTGTTATCAATGATTCGCCGGGAGAAAACAATGCCAATATAATTTCTGATAGTGATGACAATGTCGTATCGAGCGTTTTACAATTTAAATTTGCATTTCTACGAGATATGGTGCTAGTTGTACAGAATATGGTGAATATAGCGGATGAATGTGCGATTTTAGAACCCGCGGCCCGCCCGAGCAAACACGAGAACAGCGGGTCTCACGACAGGAGACTCAGCCACTGACACCGCAAGTGAGACCATCAAGAGCACGGTCCCGCATACTCTCACCACAGTCGGTATCCCTAAACGTTCACCTCCAATGAAATCCTTCTCTTCCACCGTCTTCCCCTGATTATTGGATTTCACGATGGGTATAAGGATGTCCGTTGCACATGGAGTCCCAATATGCTCAGGACCTCTCCACCGAGACTGCGAATTATAGATATGGTATAGAAATCTTTGATTAAGTTTATTTACGCTATTTAGATTAGGATAGCTTTAATGAATTAATTTAAATAACTGCTTTGTATAAACAAATCTTAATCTAGTTATAAGTAGAATGATGCTTCGCTTTTACCAATGTAATTCCTATTTTATATAATTTCCTTAGAAATACAAATTTCAACCCATTTTTTTAATTGGTTGCTTAAACTTGTTAAATCTAATTTGTTTTACATATTTTGGTTACTGTTTCATTGGATAATTATATTTGTTTAAAATGTTCACGATCCTTGGCATAAAACTCCTGCTGATTCTCTGTCTCACTCGCTTGCACTTCTGTTCATCTTCGGCTTTCTTTACTCGTGTATTTTGGGAGCCTAACGATGATTATATTATGTATTACTACTAACAATTATTTTACTTACATATTTTAACATTATACAGAGTAGATCAAAAGTTTTAGTTATATAAAAATCGCATAAATGTAAACATATTTATAACTAAGGTATTATATTTATTCGCCATCCGGTATATTCACAATATTCTGTAGAACTAGCCTCATCTCTCGTAGAAAGTAAAGTGCCAGCAAGCACTGACATAGATTATCAGAATTACCGACATGCAAATTTCTAGACTTTCAAACCGTCGTCATTTTGCGACAAGCCACCCTCTCCAGTTGACAGTGGAGTACTTCCACCAAGTGAGAGTAGTCAGTGGAATCCAGGTGACAGTGGAGTACTGCCACGAAGCATCAAAGAAATTCACCATTGATTTAGATTTTGGTTTTAAAGTAATAAACAGTAGTCTGATCAATACTTTAAAGTTAGAGCTGCGAAATAGAATCATTGAATCGATATGGAAATAACCGACAAAATAAGTAAATATAAAGACACTATGGGCGAAAATTTCCCAACAGTACACTAAAATTAATAACAAATCCAACTGTATAAGAAAATAATAAGCCTTCCCACAAGTGGAAAAAGTCTCGCAAGAACATATCGTAGACTATCTAAAAGTAAAGCATCTAATTAAACTCAAATTTCAGTTCATGACTTATCGCACCTTCAAATGTGGATAAAATAAATATTACCCAAAATAAAAGAGTAAACTAAGTCCACTTTTTATTGTTGACGCTCTATAGCCAGTTAAACGCAAAATTAAAAGGAACAACACTCGTATATGAGACAAAACAGTTTCTCTTCATTCACTTAAAACAATAAACAATAAAAAAATAATTATTTCACAGTTAATTTGTTGAAGGCTTAATCAATAGATAAACATGACTTATTAATTAAATATTATATAATAAAATAAAATATATTTCATATAGCAATAATTAAAATGTATAAAAAATGCAAGTAACATAATAATATATAAAGTATTATACCAGATACGTAAGAGTTCAGATAACATACTTAACATTTTGATGGGGGGAAGGACTTATCTTTTAAATATTAGAAGTCAGAAGTTTTAGTATATACCACATAAAACAAAATATTGATTTATTTAGAGTCCAGTCTATTAACTTTTAACTCGTCAAAATTTATTATTAAATCAACTAAACATTCAACTAGCTTAATAGAAGATTAGAATAGCAGTCGATTAGCATAAAAACGCACGCGGCGAAAACGTACTTTTAATATTTTGTTGCCCTTACTGTTGAACAATATTAAAACTCAAGGATCATAAATGGAGAAGGGTTGGCGAATATAGTTGAGAAAATCGGAAAGAAAATGTAGAAGCGAAATGAAGGAATGCAAAAGAGGAAAAGAATTGACCTGGAACAAAAACTGAAAATAGCGAGACGCAAAGGTGAGGTAAATACAATCGTAAAAATTATATATACAGGGTGGCGCGGAGCCAACTTACACATTTCATATCTGATTAGTGAGCCACCGCGATAGTTTGTCGTGGTTGGCGGGAGGGGAATTGGTAGAGGGGGATGCCATTTCATGCCGTGCGCCTCCACGGTATGCCAGTCGCAATGGAGTGTTGGAACGTGCAACACCGTATTACCTGTGTTTATAGTTATTACAAAACAAATTCTGTCACGGAAGTGCTGCGTGTCTATCGACGACAGTTCAATATTGGTCAGCATGGTTACGTACCGTCTCGCAATACCATATTCGATTGGGTGAAAAAATTTGAAGAAACTGGTAGCATGTTAGATGAGAAGCATAGAGCTCCACGAACAGTGCGGACACCAGAGAACCTGAAGATAGCGAGGGAAGCTTTTGAACAGTGACGGAAGTTCTGCAAAATTAACGAAAGAGACAACGAAGCAAGACTTGCTTTCTGCACCACCATGAGTAGTTTGTTACGGGAAAACCCTGAATAATTTTTTAATGACCAGCGAAGCACATTTTTATGTTTCTGGCTGGGTAAATAAATAGAACATGCGATTCTGGTCACCAAGGAACTCTAAGGAACTGCATGAAAAACTCTTGCATTCTCCCAAAGTGTGGAGTTCGTGCTTTCGGAATTGTAGGCCGGTATTTCTTTGAAAATGACAATGAACAAACAGTGACAGTCCTTCAGAATGTTATGTGACTATGTTGAAAGGCTTTGTTGAACAAAAATTACGACTGCTTGACATTGACCCTATAAACCTATACTTCCAGCAGGATGCAGCAACAGCCCACACCACGAGAAACAGTATGGCTGTAGTTCGTAAAATGTTCGGAATTGTTATCTCTCGTTTCGGCAAAATCGCTTGGCCAGCTCGGTCGCCCGACATCAGTGTACCAGACTTTTTCCTGTGGAGGTCCCCGCAAGACCGTGTGTTCCAGAGGCATATCATGAGATCAATGAGTAACTCAAGCAAGCCATTTGTGACGAAATTGCAGCCATTGATGAGGACCTACAGAGGCGCATGTACGATAACTTTAAGAAACGCTTGTAACAATGCATTGATGTGAACAGAAGCTTTCCGCCTCATGTAGTTTTCAAAATATTACTTTGTAATCTGTGGTAAATAAATAGCATACTTGGTCGTATTTATAAAGACTTTTACTTATTTTTTCCCTGCTTTCGTATATAACACATGACTAATTGAAAAGTGTCAGTTGGCTCTGCGCTAAGGGTTTATTAGTTTAAATAAAAGTCTAAAAAATATCTAGTAACTTAAAAACTATTCCTATTATAGTTTTAAAATTTAAGGTGATTAACTGTTAAAATTGGACCGAATTTTGATTTATGATTGATTTGTAAATGGTTCTTCGTAGTTAGTTAATAAATCTCAAGGAAATAATACCTTTAGGCAAATAAATTCATCTAATTCTTATATCCTTTTTTCCAAACTGTATCTTTCAAATACACGAGCCTATTTCCATTTAAAAGTTCTTCCAAAACATCGGAGAATCCTAATTCGCTCGCAATACGATATTTCGTATGAACGGAAGACAATTTTTGTACAATTTCCTTCATATTAGCTATGGAAAGCGCATTAATTAAAACGTTGGATTGCAAAAATCGTCGTGATATATCGTTAACTAATGAATCCGTCAATGATAGACACTTCTGAAAACAATCAAGGTATTGGCGTTTGTTTGATACTACAAATTGTTCGAAAATGGCTGTAGCCCAATCTATTTGATAGTTGTAAGATTCAGATAATATTAATCCTTGAGCAAATCTGAAATAAATTAGAAAACTAACGTTATACAATTTAATATATAAGACTATTGAGTAAATTAGATATAAAATGATAGGGAAATCCGGATTACATACGAAAATGGTGCGCTCTCAATTGCTGTCAACTTTTTTTAGTACGACTTGAACTAATCTTGACCAATTGGAACTATTGTTTAGCCAGAATACAAACTAATATAACTAAACAAACGGAGAACTTTATTTACAATGTATATTCATATTGAGGGTACATTGCAATTGTTTTCGAATAATTATGGTTTATTTGCATGTAACATTAACCAAATCATTATTAATACAGTTAGTTGAATTGGTGCATCTGTTTTATTTAAACAGCCTTGACTAAGAAAGACGATTGGTAGATATTAAGACTGTGCAGCGCTGTTTGTAGTCTAATTATAATTTTTGTTGAAAATTCAATACAGGGCTGGCAACGTTAACAATTACTAAGTCTTGTGTTTCATTCTAAACAGTGTAAGGAAACTAGGGATTATAACGACATTTCATAGTAGGCAAATTAAAGTTGTTATTAAAGTGAATAGCATTTCGCAGTTCTTGTACGACAGAGTCCCGTAGTCTACGAGAGAGAATCACTGCGTACCCAATTAAAAGGATTTTCTCTTGCCAGTCACATTAGAAGTAAAATGACAATACGTCAATGACAACTTCATCACAACCCTGCATGCATTTGTGTGAAAATTCAAAATACCCACCCTCTTCACAGCAAATAAAAGTATTCTGGGGAAATCTAGTCCTAAAATAAGAATTAACACGTAGACAATACAGAAACCTCCATTCTCTGCACAAAAAATATATGTAGCAATTCAGAAAGTCCATACTTCGCAGAGCAAATAGAAGTTTACTGAAAAATCTGGTCCTAAAATGGGAACTAATAAGTAGGCAACGTTCTGCAAATCCAATAGAAGTTTTCTAATAAAATCTAGTTGTAAATTGGGAACATCATATAAACACAATATGAAAGAAACAGTCTGGCAATATATTATACATAGCAATATTATGTAATGTGCAGTAATATGTTATGTCGTACGTATGCTACCATGGCTTTGCCAATACCAAGCAAAATCTGGGTGTGAGCCAATGTTGTGTAGTATATAATTTATATTTATTTGTAGTATATAACCTTTCTCGTATATTTAGATAAAACTGTTGAACAATCATTTTAAAAATTAACGCTTTGATATGGAAATTAATTGTTCTATATAAATTATTTTGTGTACGCTTCAATAAATTGTTTTTGAAATAGTTTTAGTAGGTTAATTAGCGAGTACGAAATATATAAACATTTTTCATTGTAAAACCCTTTAAAAAGTGCAATTATATGTTAAAATAGAAATATTTCTTTTAAATAGTTTTAAGTTTAGATAATAAAAAGAGTTGCATTTAGAAAATAATGCATTTATAAGTTTACATATAAAAATCTTTCCAACTTAAGTTCTTTAATCATAAATTCTTCTTTTCACACTTAAATCCTTACATTCCATTTATAAAACGTTAAACTTGTGCAATTTTATCGGTTTTGTTGTTTAATTATTAGATATAGTTTATTATAAATAAACATCTTTAATTTCAAAATCCCAACTTATATTCGCTCATATCAAAATTAAGAATCCTAACCCTCACGACTCTCACAAAAGCGTATTATTCATAGTTGATTATTCAACCCCAAAGCTAAATGCGTTTTTTCGCAACATATAATTCTTAGATGTTGTAATCGAATATTCAAATATTTAAATATTCGCGCCTATTATTGAAATATGTGCGCCTGTTGTCTAAATTTAGGACAAAGTCTGTCATCGCCTTTTGTATAGTTCACCACGTAATGTGAGTACGAAATAATATAGCATATTTTTTCATTTTCGTGTCGCTATTTCGTAATACAGTAAATTTAGTTGTTTTAAAATGTTTTAGTTATAAATAAAATATAATAATTTCAAACAAAAATATTAAGCGAATTAAACCTCTATGTTGGCATTAATAAATATATAAAAAGTTCCGTAGAGTGACGATCTCTATTTTAAATTAAAGTAAAAAATATGATTAGTATACTTACGATAAATGTTTGGCAATAAGATTTAGAACTTGAGTCGAATCTAAATGAAGAAGACAAAACGTTGTTCCATTAGATGGTAGCCCTTTCAGCGTAGACAACTGAAGTGCTAATAGCTCTGCTTGTTTAGCAGCATTCATAGCCTTAGCAAATTTTCCACCTTGAAGATGATATTCGGTTGCATGATTATAATTAACCATTGCCTAAAATTATAAGTTCCAATGATTATAACGACATACTTACAACACAAAATTTAATGTTGTAAGTGCATTTGCATTTGGTAGAGCATACTTTATTTAAACACAACTTGGTTCCATCACTATTAGTAAACTCAATGAACAAACAGGTATCCGGATTCATTTTTCTATTTTGCATCTCCAATTTGGCGATCGCAATAAGATTCGAAATTATATTTTCAGATTCGCGTTCCCATAGCTGAGCGACTTCGGAAAATAGAACAAAATGCAAGGCTACCATACGATAGAGTTCTTTATTATCCGGGCAGTATTTCTTTAAATATTCCAAAACAGCTGTTTTTAAAGCATTATCTTTAAGACGAGCAACTTTGCCTTTACCCAATAGATATTCAAATTGATCGTTCTCACGAAGAATGTGAAATATATAGTTCATCTCAGTGTAACGAGCTACACCTGTAAATAGAGAAATCTATAATAGTCTACTGAAGATTATTTAAACAAAAATCGGAAGTATCACTACTAGACTTTAGCGTTAGTGTCTAAATAAAAACTCTGTTTATGTAACCAATGAAATTTAAAACGGCAAACATTTTTGCTGAAGTGTAAATTGATAGTGAGCGAATGATCAATCAAATTGAAGAGAGAAAATATATAAAATATTCTTTCCAAAGAGCCCTCGTATAATTAAGATTTAATGTTTTATTTAGTAGAAATTAAGCATAGTAAAAATTAAATGTTTTGATCAGTTTATTGTTTTGTATAAAAACAATCGCAAAAAAGTTTACTCTAGATCACGTTCAAATTAGAAAACAAACTTGTTTAATAAGCTTTGTTTATTTGTATTACTCTGAAACGCATGAGGTTAAAACTTGTCAGTTTTTTCAATAACAAATTCAACAGGTTGATAACATAACTTCTTATGTTTTGTTGCTCTTTTTAGAACATGTTCTAAAAGAAAACTATTACAAACAAACGCAAAGAAAGTAATGAATTGAGACAAATAAACGCCACAGATTTACACTTTTTACGCGAAGTAAATAGAGTAGGACAAATAAACATAGCTCTTTAGTCATAATATAGTTATATAATATTGTGATTGTAATAATGTTTAGTGTTATATTATGAGAAAAGAATTAACTATATTTAAGTATATACTAGAAACTGTATTACATATTCATATAAGGTAGTCCCCAAAACCTCAAAGATTTCCTATATATAAATTTTGGTCGATTTCATGTACTTTACGTTGCAATTTTAATCAAAAATATGTTCAAAATTACTTAAAAATCGTATAAAATACACGTTAAAAAGAAAATACCTGTTAATAATCTGACAATCATTGGCCATGCTTTAACTCCAAGTAATGTGGCAACAATACTATGACATTTGTTTAGGACGATGGAAATACCTTCCATATTGCAATCTGCTGTAAATGCATCATGTGAACGTATTAAGAGTTCAATAACGGATCTAACCTCATCGGCCACAATTGGTCCATTAGATGAGCAAATTGCTTTATGACAGGCACTCGTGTAAGCGTACAATTTATTACCTATAATAAGCATTGTACATAAATAGTTTGAAATAAAAATCTGCGAAAAAATTAGATTTCTTTACATACCACTATAATTGCATAATAAAATCAGCACAAGACAATTTAGCTAAATGCCATTAGACACCATAACGTGAAAATAATTTAACAATAAAATTTCTTATGGTTCAAAAACATGACGGGCGCACATATATATTATAAAAAGTTATTTCTTTTATACACCCTCAAATCTATTCAACTAGTTCAGTATATTTCGATAATATGTGGAATATATGAACAAGTTTACTCTGACTTTGAATGCATTGAAAATGAAAATTAAAAGGACTGTTTATTGATTATATAAGAAAGTAATTTATTATATAGTCAGGTTCTCAGTTATTCTTCTTAGACGTACTAAGGCTTCCTTCTAAGTAATAAAGACTCCACCTAATAAAGATTCCACCTTATCTTATATTTCATATTTAGGCAGTAACGAAAATCGCCTTACTTTAAATTACTGAAATTGTAAAAAGAAATTATACCAATAATTCCTTTAAAGCATAATTACAGAATAAAAATAAAAATATAAACAAAACTGGAAGAGTTTACCTAAAAGTGTACAATTGTCAGGCAAAAGTTGCAGAATCATATGAAATTGGGTATCCAAATTTACATCCCACATCAAAAGAGTTTCTAAATTCGCTTTTATTCCACTCGCTGTACACAAAATGAGTTCTTCGCAAATAAAATCAGCTGCCTAAAATATGTCATCAGTAACAGTATATGTATATAAACAACGTTTATACAATTAATTACATTACGTCGATAAAATAAAATATGATAACTTTGATAATATTTAACAGTTGGGATATATGTTGAAATATAACGATCATCCAAAGAGGATGGTGAAAGTTAAAGCTAAAGCTGCGATAGAGCGAATGAGATGGATATGGGAAGAGAGATTTGGCGAGTCAGTGAATATAGGGTGGTTAAGGATTATTCAGGTGGGTGTGTAAAGTATTTGGTGTATGGTGCTGAAGTATGGACACTGAGTGAGAGAAAACATATGCAGGGTGCAAATAGGATGTATGAAAAGGATAATTAGGGTAGAGAAATTGACGCCGGATGAAATTGTATTGCAAGAGTTAAATAGGTAAAGTGCGTCGTGGATGGATTCAAGAAGATGGTGATATATGAGAGGAAAGTAATGATTGAGGATAATGATAGGGTGGTTAAATGCGTGTACTTAGATCGATGAAGGGGGAAGCATGAGTGTGTGTAACAGGGAAAGAGGAAAGATTTTTGAAAGGGTTGGATGGTCTATGGATGAATGGTATCGTAGAATGCGGAACAAAAATTGTAAAATAAATGAACTCCTAGAACGGATAAAGGATGCAGAAAAGCAAGGGCGGGATGTAAGATTAAAGGAAACAAAATACAATGATAGGTATAAGTATATAATGGTTACAGATAGAAAACTAGAGAATTTGATGATGGTTAGAAGTATGAAAGAATAAAAGATGGTTGCTAGATTTAGGTATGGGAGCGAAGAAAGAGAAAACAAATATTGTATGAGAGAGTATGAAAGAAGATGTACAATATATGGAAAAGAATAGGAAAGGTTGGAGCACTAGGTAAAGAAATGTGAGGATTTGGAATGGTATGAGGAAGAAAGAAGGTTTGCTAATAATTGGCAGAGTTTTTTGGCACCGTACGGGAGAGGATTAGGAATAATGAAAAAAATAGTGATGGGTATAAGCGCAATGTAGAGATAAAGTCAGGATGGGAGTTTCTATGAGTTACTTGTTGGGGATATGTCATGCTATTTCTTACTCTCTCTCTATTAAATATTAATGAATAATTTAAGCTACTGGTAGTTAATATGCAATAATTAATATGCTTATTCTATGTGAAAGTTAGTGACATTAAAGTGTAATTATACTTACAATGTTAAGTGTCCACTTGAAAACTTGCGCAAAATCATTAACAACTTCCAACTTATTTCTGCAATCATCTTGTAAAGCTTTCCTTAGTAATTCCATAGGATTTTCACATTGAGCAATCAATTGGTAACTTTTGTCGATATTTACGCTTATCCGATAAACCATAAGGACTCTCTGGCCATATTCAATACCAGTTGTTAGCTTGTCAACCAAATTTTCCATCATAGAAACAGAATCTTGTATAGAATGTTCCGAATCTAAAGTGGTCGATAATTGTGGATACGATGAGCCTGGACTTTGAGACATAGAACTCAAGCCGGACAATCTGGTTGATAGAAAGGTACGTCGTTTACTTTTATAGGTGCTAGTAACATTATTTGCTTTATTCAACAACATCCTTTCATTGGCTGTCATCTGATGGGGCATTATAATACCCTCAGCAAGATTTAAACACAATTTCAATATTTTAAGATCATAACAAGACTTATCAAACAATTTTTCTAATCTAAGTGCTTCAAAAATTGCTCCACAATTTAACATTCTAGCAAATATTTGGTTCAACCTTGTTTCTTCAGATGTACTCAAACTTAATGATGCTTGATATTTTAAATCTGGAAAATTCTTCATCATTTGACTATAAGACAAGTTACTGACAAATGATTTGGTATTTAAATCCAATAAATCTGATTTTATCCAAGCTAGCCACATAGCAGCTTCAATTTGAGCAAGATTTGTTAATTGATAATCTAAGCTCCAACAATGAGCTAGTCTAAGCAATAAAAATTTTTCTTTCCAATTTGCACAATCAGTTGCAGCTTTCCAGAAATATGTTGAAGCTTCTTCAGGACATATACCATGTGTTTTAAAATCTAAGTTACACTCTTCATAATCTATAAAATTTACAGCTGACCATTTCGTTAATAAAATTTGATCAGTAGGTAACTTTCCTATTTTTGCAATATCCAAAGCTTCATCAAACAGTTTCTGATTAATTAAAACCTCAATACACTGACTTAATTGATTTTTGTACGATACATCTTCTAGGATAAGACAAAAATTGATATCTACATCTACATGTAAAAACTTCTCATATATTTGTTCGATGTTACGTAAATTTGGTAATTCCTAAAATCAATATTATTTTACAGTAGCAAGATGTAAAAACGTTATCCACATATATTAATTTAATTACTTAAATTTCAATAATTATTCTATAACAAATGTTAAGCACCGAATTTCAGTAGAAATCTATAATTGCAGACATGAGAATAATATGAAATAAATTTAATGCCACTAATATATGCTTAACATTATATTTGCTCCAACGTGCCGCATAAGTAATGCTTCATCAGAAATCTATGAATGACACGAAATCTGTGAGTTATCCTAAACATGTAAATGACAACAGGTAAGCAAGTATGAACAAATTTTATAATTCGACTCAAATTTGGCCACTGTCTAATACTGACTGTTTGTACTCGCTGGGCCAGTAATGATAAGCGGGAGCATGTGAAGATGTTAGATACTACAATGACTAATTTATGGACTGTATTAAACTACCACTTAGCCCTTAGTAGAAAATAGTCTCGATATGCTATTAAAACCGAATGAACGAATTTCTTGTTTGTGTAGCGTCAAATGATACTACTGACGAAAGGAGTAACAGGAAGACAGGAAGATAGGAAATTCGTTCGCCCTAATGTTTACCGCTTGTAAACCACTAATTTCAACCATTAATCATCCGCTTAAGCAAAATGCGGAGGTTAGCTAATGTTAGCTACAAAACTATATATCAGGCCCAAGCCACACTAACCTATATCAATCTTTCTTGTACTACTACTTATTTACCGGTAAAAAATGATAATTATTGGACTTACAATTTAGGCAATCCAATCTACAATGATAGATGGTATCCATATCTGCAATCCAGTCATTGAAATATTTTAGAGAGATTAACAGAGAGTAAATTGAAACTATAACTAACTAACCTAATCACTCAGAAAAATTTACCTGAAAATACATGACTTTCATTCATTTAATAAATTAAGAATTGCAATAAACAATTCCTTAATAAATCTTCAATTAACTCAAGCGACGTTTTCTTCAAGTGTACATGATACTCTCTAAGTTAACTTATTTCTTTTGACGATTTATTATTAGTTCTTTACAAAAGAAGCGTAACGAACTTTTTCCTCCACATATTTTCAGTGGACAGTTATACTATGCACTCTTTGGAGCTGTCGTTAAATTCGATTGGATATTAGTTTAACGTATTTCATCAGAAGGCGTTTTTAATGCAATGCTTCTAAGACTTGGACCTCATAAAGCTATCCCACTACCGTTTGGGAATTACCACCGCTTACATTTTCCTAGATATTCGTCAAGAAAATAATGCAACTTCGATTCATAAATTTCTTAACGGCCCGGAAGAGATTTTCTATTGGGCGAAAATCGAATCGACTTATAATTTTCTAGCAGAAGTTTCTTTCAAACCTCGCCTTTTTTGAGACCGACACCAAAGAATGCCATGGCTCAGCAGACCCGTTAGGGTGCAGCTTCTTCCCAGAGAATTCGCATAAAAGGAACCGCTCAAACTAGTATTCCACAGACGCAATTTGGGAATTGTGTTCTTTGGATATAACGTGAGAACCTCGCGCTATCCAAAGTCATGATTAACCTTAAAAAACCATATATATATCTTACGGTCTTCGAGTGCTTATCGCAGCTGTGGATATTATTTGTTCAAAAGAGGCATAAAATCAGTATTTATTTAATAATCAGTTTTAAATCAACTATCAAAAAAATTAAATTTACAAATATCTACGAGATAATTCCATTACATAGGTCAAACATACATAGACATACATAATTTTCTGCTGAATCTTTCGTTATCTCATCGCTCACTTCTTAGTTCATTCACTCATCTTTCTTAACCCTTCCCTGACAAATCTTCATCAATGGAAAAGCTATTAAGTCAACATCTGAGGAAGAGGTCAAATAATCATCCACACATCGAGACAACGAAGATGACAGAGATTCAATGACAACATTTAAATTTCTTCAGCACAAATTAACTACAACAATTTATTTCACGCCATATTCATATCAGCATAGAACCAATGGTGTGAACCAATCTAAAACATCTACGATAAATCTTCGTAGTCTAATCATTTAAGTCAACATCTGGGAAAAGTCAAGAAGAAGCCACGCAATCCAATCAGAAGATAAATTAATAACATAAAATCAAATAACCTTTATTTAGCTATTTATTTTGCTATTTTGCTAATAGAAATGAAATCATTCTAACAATTTTTGTATTGTGCTCGAATAGAAGCATATACTTTGACGTTATAAATATTAGAGAAATAAACCAGATTATTGTGTTCATCACTATAGTGTTTACGTATTTCATTATAAAAATTAAGAACAGCGACTTCTAACACAACCCTATATAATTCTCATGAAAGAGCATATATTATGTTACAATTTAACTGAATAAACATTCTTTTATATAATTTTGTTGTATTGTACAATACCATAGATGATAGGCACAAATTATTGTTAGAAATGAAATAAAACCACATTACTTAAAAATGGCAAATATTTTTTTACAAATAGTCTATGTTTCAAGCCACACGCCGCTGCTTTCAAATATCAATGAGGTTTTTCTTCTCTGTGTAGCTTCTTCTTTCTAGGAATTTTAGCTCAAGAAATTTCGTACAAGCTGTAATTCAGAACCACATTAAATTAAACCCTCAAAAGGATCTTTACATTATTGCTTGATACGCTTTTAATTTTATATGTTCCCGACATTCACAAATTATACACTAACTAGTCCAAACCTTGAGTCTGGTTATTCGCTTGTTTTAGTAGACAAAAAAAATAACCA
Source organism: Adranes taylori (assembly GCA_009867245.2). Classification (NCBI taxonomy): domain Eukaryota; kingdom Metazoa; phylum Arthropoda; class Insecta; order Coleoptera; family Staphylinidae; genus Adranes; species Adranes taylori. Next base: position 17,664 of record WYDF02045486.1, on the reverse strand, counting down.
ATATCACCAATTTTTCTCAAAGATCTACCATATAATGATTGACTTGCAATACTAAAAGTGCATATGGGCTGAAAGTTTAACTATTTAACTATAGAAACCTAAACGGTTACTATAGTTGAAACTTAGAGGACTATATGAGTTACTATAGAGGACTTCTAGAATAAGACAAAAATTTTCAGTGGTGAGATCACAAATTGAAATTAAAAACAGAGATATCGTAAAACCACACTGGAATTCACTATCATCTGATGTTGTCGAGACTTTCACGTAATATATGTTTAAGAATAACGTGAATATGTGTTAGTAAAAATGTGTGATAACAAACTTGCAAATCCCAACAACCCCCAAGTTGTCTGGGGTGCAAAACAGTAAAGAGAATTTTACAATACTGTGCAACTTATTGATTCAATATGAAAAATAAATTATTCAATACTTACTCCAATTCAAGTGCTTTGGAGTAAATATTTAATTACGGAAAACAACGGTGCTCCTATTCCAAAATATTGTTTATTTTATACAAAGCAGAATAAAATGTGACGTGTTTCGACACTACAACTGTGTCATCATCAGGTTTAAAAATTTAGAAAATGAAAAATCATTAGAGTAACAAAATAGTTTATGTATTTTTCTTTATGAAAAAGACCACAATAAGAAAAAATATCTATAAAAATCCAAACCAAAAATGATAATTAAACTAAACGTAAATTCCAAAGCAATCAAATAGGTTTAAGCAAATCAAACTAACGTTATTAACGAAAAATTTAATAATCTATTTTCCAAACTCCAAAAAGGAGTTAAGAAAATTATTTAAACAATTATTATTTCAATTTAACACATGACTTCATAATGAGATGATAAAGCCAAATCGAATAACTGTCTTATTGTGGAATAATTAAATAATTATCTTAACTCCTTTTTCGAGTTTAGAAATGATCAAATTAAAATAAATCAATAAATCATGAACAAAAATTGTGTCGAAAATTCCTTTAATACTTAAGCGATTAAGCGAATTTAAAAAGTCGAACATCATAGCAGAAAGTTGAAAAATGAAACTTAGGGAACATAAGTCCTCAATTTTGTCAATGTAAGCAACTGAATATACTTGAGCGATTTTGAGCAATAATTTTTTTACGAAAACTTTTTAGTAACACCTTATAATTTTTTTACATTTTGGTAGGCCTTGTAACTCTATTTAAAATGATACAGCACTTAATAACTTAAAATTGCGCAACTTGTCGCCATGGCAACCGAGATTCAACAATCATATTATATATGTACATGTAAGACCTACGTAATAGCTCATATATGCAAAATAACAAGAACAATTATTTTACGTTATATGAGACATATAAACTGCTTTTCCAATTGAATAAATGTTGTTTATTCCGGGGTACCGGGTACACATTATAATTTTGGAAGGGGCTCAAAATGATTATTTTATTGTGAAATTCAGTTTCAAAATTAGAAGAGGGAAATTTCGCTCACATATAGTACATTGTATTCAATGAAAGTAGTGGCATCCCTGTAAGTGGTATAGAACGCGAAGTTGCCACATTTAAAATTTTACGAACTTTTTGATATATTTCAGGAACTATAAAGATAGGACACTGGAATAAACTTTATTATATAGGCCACCAAAAGCTCGTTCAATTTTATTTGAAACATTTTTTTCTAATATTACAGACTAACATATATACAGGGTGTTTCTTGTTTTGTAAACTTTGCGATCGATTTACTTCAAATCGGCAATTGTACTACATAAATAAAATATCTCGGTTCCTATGAAAGCTGAAAAATAAAACTTGGGGAACAAGTGTTAGAACCATGGACCTCAATTTTACGCAAAGCGAATACGAAGAAAAAGTGACTCAAAAGCGGTAGTGTGGAAAAATTAAGTCAAAAACGGCAGCAGTCCACGCCAAGCGGACAAATGAATAAGACAACTCCACAAATAAGTAGTCTTTCGATTTTTTGCCTTCGGTTTATGTATATTTTGGAGCGCAAATATCCTCCTCCCCAACCTGTGATATTTTTCTGCCTCCTCCCCAGAAAAAAAAATACGCACGCCCATCTAAAGTACTGAGCGTTGCACTTAATGAGCGTTGTACTTAAATCCTCAAATTTGTCCTGGTTTGAAGAAAAAAAATTATGGTAAGTCTATATATATATATATATGAGCGTGTGTTTGTCGTCAATTAACTTGGCTGGAGTTTTTTATACATGGGTTATTTTCGCACGCTAAATACAGACACTTGTTTGTATGCATTTCGTCTTCGCAAAATTGTCAATTAAAAAGAATCGCGAATAGAAACATACTATAAATTATAAATACAAGAAATCAATAACCCTAAATGTCTATTTATGTACTGATCATTTTTATTCTGCTTTGAATAAAATAGACAATATTTTGGAGTCGAAGCATCGTTCTTTTCCTAAATTAAAAATAAATAAACTTCTTACCTTGAAAAAATAATTCTCAATCTTCAACTCATTAATTAGGTGCAGACAACGAACCTTATGATATTTTGAACGGAAACAGTGCTGTAGAGTTGTCATAAGTAAATTTATAGCTGTAGTTTCGATCCAGCATTTGTTATTTAAATAAATCATCTCATGATCGAGGCCCGAGATAACACTATTGCTTCTTTTAAATTTTAATAAGCGATGAAACGTTTCGAAATGAATTTTAATAAATTCCATATCAAAGTTAAGAGCAGCACATTCCATCATTATAATAACAAACCTTCTCAATGGATGATCCTAATAATTGAACGAAAAAACCACATTGAAATATTTTTTGGATATATTGAATATAGAAATTAAAACTAAGTATGCCTTAATACATACTCCAACTTGCGTATACTGAAATGTTAAATTAAGTAATGGTGTAAATGGTAGGAAGAGGAGTTAGAAACAACATTTGACGCCGAGTAGCATCTTGCGGCACGAAATAATGAATTTAAAGTATGTTTCATCTCTTATATGCACTTCAACAACTTTCCTGGTACAATAAGAGAAAGAAATGTGACAGAAAAAAGAAAAACAAAATCAGGCTACGATGAAGCATATGCAAAGTCAGAAAATTCTGACATTTTGAAAAGACGAAAAGATTCTGAATCATCGATGTTACGATGTGACAAGATTGTACCCTGGATATAATCAGAACAAGAAAGCGTTTCTAAATGAATTTTAATAAATTCAATATCAAATTTAAGAGCGGCGCATTCCATCATTATAATAACAAACATTCTCAATAGATGTTTGTCATCACAAGTAATTAAAGAAGAAATATATTGAAATATTTTTTGGTTAGAATGAACATAGAAAATAAAAATAAATATTCCTGATTACATACTCCAACTTGCATATACTGAAATGTAAAATTAACGAGTTGCATAAAAGACAAGGAGAGAAGTTAGAAAAAACATTTGACAACAACCACAGCATCTGGTGGCGAAAAAATATTAAATGTAAAAGGTTGTTCACTATATGCACTTCCGGAACAACTTTCCTACATGAGAATAAATTAAATGTGACAAGAAAAAACTCGTGCAAAATTCCGATAACATTTTTCAAAAGACGAAAAGATTCTGAGTCATCGAAAGAGCCATCATCAAAATCAGTAGTGGATGTAACAAGACTCCACTAAACAAGAGAAAAGATATATAGCAGTGAAATTGATTCAAGACCAATTTCAGATAAAATGATTTACTAAGTTTCATCAAATACTAGAAAAATTAGGATCATGGTTTACTTGATCTATTTCAACAAACAAACGAAAAAATGTACTAAAATTGCAGATGATTTAATTTACCATCTCGAATTTGGATAATTCCAATAATCCATTCCAGATTCACTTCCAATACAAATAATACATTTAACGGTCTATTTTTTTCATCTTTTTTTCATCCACAGATGTAGACCGTGTTTCTGTGATAACAGAAAATGGTTTATAGCTGGGGAAAAAACCAGAAACAGTACTACAGCTAATTCTTTCACAACGTAGAACGCAGTGAAAAGAAGACAAGATCAAAAAATTTAGATTTGAGATCTCAAATATAAAATTGCTATAACCCATGAAAAAACGCATCACATGAACAAAGTGACGCATCACATGAACAGATCACATGAAAAAAGTGATCTGTAAGAGTGATCTTATAATGCAGCAAAAATTTTAGGTAAAGAAATTTTAGCTGTAAAATAACGCAAAGAAAGTACTACTGAAAATAAAAAACGGGTAAAACACCCGAAACTCTAGGAATTTTTAAATTTCTAAAGCTAATTAAACGGTTCGATCCAGTTGTAAAAGACCATCTTTTGTATTTGTAGTAAAGTCCAGGATGATTGAAATATCTTTCACTACAAAGGTAAAAATTAATCCATCCAGCTTTCAGCGTCACAATAGGAGAAATATTTATGGAAACCTAAACATTTTAGAATAATGCTTGATTCAACTCCTAATGTTACTCACAAAGAACAAAATCTAACAGAACATAGAGAAAGTAACACTAAAACTGAACATGGGAGAGTCACAAAAACACTAAATTGAACATCTTTTATATTTGTAGTAAGATCCAGGATCAACTAACTAGAAATACAAAATGAATCCATTCAGCTTTCGACATAATATTTAAAAAAATTATTTATACATCCAAAGAAACAAACATGTTAGAATAATGATGTTTGATTCAATTCGTGATGCGAAGATGAAATATTATAGATCATTAAATATGTAAATAAAACTTTGAATGAAAACCATATTGGCCATTGAAGAGCATAAAAAATGTAAGAAATACCGACACTAACCGTAACCAGAAGTATCAAAAAACTATGGATCAATGGTAGCAACCTAAAACAAATTCAACTAAAACGCGAAAATGGGACATCTATAAACTCCTCAAACCCGAAAATGCATATACTGCTTATCGTTTTGTTTCAAATGCTGTTACAAAACTAATAAGTAACTCAAAATGTAATTATGAACGGGCTGTTACAGGTAACAAAAACAAATCTTTTAATTATATTTCAAGTGCACTCAGTTCAAAAGTCCAAAGCTTCTCACTCAAATTATCTGATGATAGAGAACCAACAACAGATGCTAACATAATAGCAGAGGAATTTGCAAAGTACTTTGAGGAAGTGTTTGTATAAGAGAGATATGTACCCTATACAGATTTGCCAGTAGGTGGGAACACAATACATACAATTAACATAAACAGAGAGTGTACAAAGTCTTAATGAAAATAAATCCTAATGGAAGTCCTGGACCAGATGGTATTCCTGTCGTTCTGGTTAAAGAAAAAAATTGTGGCTGAGGATCTACGAACACATATGTTGCGATGCGGCATCGTAGGCAACCATCAGTATGGCTTCACGCCTAAAAGGTCTATGGTGACTAATCTACTTCTTGCTGTAAAAGGTGAAGCTGTTGATGTCATATATTTTGATTTTGTAAAAGCTTTTGACAAAGGGCCAATAGAGCGCCTGATATATAAACTCGAACGTATAGGTATCCAGGGTGATTTATTAAAATGGATTAGAAGCTTTCGGACAAATCATATCATAGTTATCGAATCAAAGACTCTCTCTCTCTACGGAACACACAGTGACCTCGCGTGTACCTCAAGGCTCTGTATTGGACCCTTTATTGTTTCTATATGACATAAATGATCTGTCGAATGATAATAGATGCAAGGTAAGTCTCCTCGCTGATGACACGAAGCTGTACGGATGATCAAGCCAGGATCATAATCATATGTAATAGGATATCAGCTCAATATTTCTATGGTCAAAGTTATGGCACCTGCCCTTAAATTTACAAAGTGTTCGGTTCTGCACATAGGTAAAACAACCCGTATAAAGCTTATACAATCGAAGAGAGGCAGCTGCCAGAAAGATCTAGGAGTTACCATAAACAACAGCTTGAAGTGGGACGAGCATACCAATAACATAGTTAAACGCACAAATTCGTTCATTTATACGACTAGAAAGTACTTTATCACTAACAGAGTGGTTAGTGCCTGGAACTTATTACCACTTGATGTAGTGTGTGCGCCGTCCAAAAATATTTTTAAAAATAGCTTAAACTCTTTACCCGATCTAGACAATAGATAGTGATTTTAAGTCACTCTAATGTTGTCAGCTTTTAACTGCCTAGCTGAATAATAATTAGTATTGCAAACATAATATTAAATAAAACTGATGCATTTGTAAAAAAAAAACACTTACATTTAGAAATATATTTAAACTCGCATCCAGAGTCTTCAAATATCCTCTTCTTACTACATCAATTAAGAATTCTGTTACAGAATTACCCGATAAAGCGAGTGTTTCCAACTTAGATACAATTTCTGAATCCATACTGCATGAGACACCCAACCATGTTAACCAATTAGTAATCGCAGAATCAGGCTGAAACAGGAAAACTATTTGAATAAAAAATAAATAAAATGAAACTATATTTAAACCAATTTAAAGTGTAAGAAAGCGCCGCGGCTAGACTTGGATGCCTACAAGTAAAATTAATATTTATTTCGCCTTTACGTAGGTTTTAGTATCAAAATTAAAACTGTAAAGGCTGAACTTGTTTTAGAGATATAGCCTCTCAAAGTATTTTTGGTACGTTTCCAAGAAATGACAATTTATATATCAAACCGCACATACATTGATGTAAATAAGCTCCATTCAGCTGCTTAATGTATTAATCTTGCATAATAACTCATTTACGCTTGTAAATTTATTAATATGTTCACCGAACATTAAAATAATAAAAAACGGAGCCATATTTAATGCCTAAATATAATCCATATTGTTCTGTATCCTTTTGTACAAGTTTGAAATCGAAAAATCTAGATCTTAGCTTTCATCAATTCCCAAAACTTGTATACTACTCAGCAAAGCACATGCTTGTATACTACTCTAAACATTTTTGTTCTCAAACTAAACAAAATAGAAAATGTTGTTTAAAAAATATATAACTGTACCATCTAAACATTCACGAGAATCTACTATTACCCAATGTGCGACTTATGATAAAATTTTAAGTGCTTGTAGAATGCGATATGAATGTAGAGGCAAAGGTAGAGAAAGTAAAGAAGTCGATTTGAATCCCTGTTCAGAAACGGTACCTGCATTACTTCCATGATATGAAGATTTAGAAGGTGCTGAAACTTTACTATCTCTTTTAGTTGAAAAAATATATAATCCAATGGCAAAGTCGTTCAGAGACTTTAGTTTACAAGTGAATGCTCTGCCCGCATACTGTACGTGTCTAATAAAAATTCAAGTACTTTTATAGGTGTGCAGGGTTTTCAAATTTTAGACTTTCTGGTTGACAAATAGGAAAACTGTTTATCGATAAAAGAATTCGCAAACTTTCTATTAAACAAAGTGTAGTAATGACATTTATTAAGGTAAAAAATAATTTACCTTTGTTACGATTTCTCTGTTGTTTGGCATATCACAAACGCTGTTTACGATATGCATATTTTACAGAAACTATTAAAATGCTTTCTATAATCGCTTCCCCAGCCGATATTTATCATCAAATGAAAAAATAAAACATAAAATGCCAATTTGCTTTCCCACACATATAAACAAAGTGCATAAGCGTTAAATAGTTATCATAGTAGCCGCAATAGCCCTGAGATCAATCCTTTAGTTCCCAATAGTCGAACACGCCTGTTCGAAAACCATACTTGGTATAGCACAGAAGAGTTCAAGAAGCAATCCTATTGGTTATTAATTCTCGCCCTAGATTCAACTTACAGAAATTCCGAAATAGAGGTCATCTAGACACTTTGAGGGAGAACAGAACTTCCAAAAGGAGGACGGTTAGTTACCTTAATAAATGTCAACATGCAAAAGATAAACAATTGCACTGTTCCTCGTGCGAGAATAAAACATCACGACTCTGATCGTGATAGGACATCTGATTAGAGTAGCTTAGTAAACCATAAACGCCAACATACTGGAGATAAACCATTTCAAATTAGCTTTTACATACTGCTTCTGCGAGTACAAAACTGCTTATAGAGGTAATTTAACGATGCATAACCGCGTTCATACTGATGATAACCCGTTTCACTGTTCTATATGTGGCGACAAAATTACCAATTTTAGTTAATGGCTGTAAATCCAAGTCTAGTCTTTGCATACGCAGAAAAGTTCTAAGATTCACTCTGAACTATGATATAGAATTATTTCTGAACATGTAATGAGGCATAGGCTAAAAAATTTAAGGTGTCCAAACACGCATTGTTACAATGTTAAACAACAAAAGTAGGATGACTACCTTTTCAAAATAATTAAATACAGAACCAAACCAACTACCACGAATAAATTTGGTAGATAAGTGACGTCATATTCACTCATATTAAAAGCATCAATATGAATGAATACTACGTTCCATTCGTTGTAGATATGTTTATGTTTACATAAACATAGAAATTAAAGAAATAAGCAGCAATAAAATTAAGCACAAATAATATTAAAAAAATTAAGCAAAATTAAATCTAATCTCGAAATATTCTAAAAACCCCATTTTATTTGACACCTAGAGATAAAATTATTTAGTTGACATGTTTCGATACAACAATGATCCCTTCATCACATTTATTCCTTCATGTTGATATAGTACTGGATTTATTTCTGGAATGAACTTGTTTATTTTTTATGAACTAAAAACTCAGTTTTCAAAAAATGGTTACATAAATTAATATATTAATATTTCAAACAACTTTTTGAGTTTCGTTTTAGGTCGCGCCAATTGTGTGACAAGAAGTCACGAAAATGGCGTGAGCCAAAGTAAACTCAAAAAACCACTATTTTTGAGTATAGTGCATGTAGCATATTGTCAGGTCGATGCATAAAATTAAACACCGCGCACCTGAGCAACAAAACTCCGAAACGAGCGCTCGTAGTGCGTTAATTTATTTAAACTGCAAATAAAATCTGAAATTCACGTAAATTGACTATTTTTAATTCAATGTGAACAAATGTGTACGGGGCGATAGCAATCGAACCATTATCAAAAAGTTTCTTGAAAATATAATATACAAGTATTAGTGTAGCAAGTTTTTTAGATATCAAAAATTGTTTATGCCTTAGTTCATAAAAAATAAATAAACAAAATGATCCAAAAAACAAATCCAATGCATTTCAACATGTATGACTTCCATAATAGAAAAGACCAGTTCTGATGAAGGGATGATCGTGTTATCGCGAAACATGTCAAATAAATAATTGATTAATGTTTTATACGCAAAATATGATGTATTTTTGGTAGATATAAACTGCAGTATTTTTCACGAACCAATAGAGTTAGGATAGTATAAACACAGAGTAAAAACTTTTAAATGTTCTGTGTTCCTTCCATGTTGTTACGTATTGGCTTTGAAATTAATACATGCAATGAAAACATTAATATTACAAATCATTGTACTCTATTGCTTCATGAAAAAAGGTTTAATTTCATTGAAATCCATTATAAAACAACAACACAGATACAGTAATCAGGATGAAAAATTGCCCCAAGGTCAATGCGCACTAGTCTAATTGTAAATTTGATATCAGTGGTGTAGTCGCTAAACTGCATCAGAAGTATTCCATAATATAAATTAACCAATAATCAGTTAATTAACTAATACTTCCTTACTTATTATGAAAATGTTAAGTCTAAATAGTCGTTTTATTACCTTATTTGTATCATAATAAGTCAAAAACATTTTGTGCATTTTATTTCTTGATACAAATCGAATTATACAACGCTACTGGTAAAGCGTGGGAAAAGCATTTAGCTATTATGGGAGCCAATAAAAATAAAACAATACCTCATAACTGGTTGCTAATACAGCAAGAACAGGACACTTGAATATCTGACAAGCCTGTAATAAAGCCTTAGGCGGATCCGTACTATTATGAGCCTTGATCAGAACGCCAAGAAAATCCAATTTAACATCACAATTATCCCAAGCATCAAATAGATCAGAGAGGCCAACACTACTTGTCGTACTACTAGAAATACTATTGATAGAACCCAAACTAGATGAACTAAAATCGGACGTATCCAAATGTTTTCGTACTCCAATTCTCGACAAAAAAAAGTTTCTTGTATCACGTTCTTTCATTAATACGGATTTCTCTTCATAATTTATATCGTACTGTATGCAGTGGTTTAAATGTTCTGCGAGCGTGGAACTAGTAAAATTCGTTGCAATATGTCGACTTTGCTCTGTGGGGTAATTATAACGTTGAATAGTTATAAGGAATTTCAACCATTGATTATCCTTAGCAAGTTGTTTAAGATATAATTCAGGCAATTTAATATTATGCATTACAGCAAATTTGTGTAAGATATCATACAATTTTGCATCAAAATTACCCATGATAGCTTGTTCAGCTAAATCAAGTATTATATTCCATTTCTCTTTCAAAAATAGTTCTTTAACCGTACTCTCATCCAAATCAATTATATTAGCTAATTTAATGTACATTCTCAATGTTTTAGTGTCTTTTTCTGCTAAATGTAAAAACGAAATACATGAACTGGTCATTTGTGAATCTGCAAAATTTTTTATACATAACTTATGCACTTTTCTTTCAACCTTCGTATCATGCGGGCTTAAAAAATGTATCGCTTTCGTTGGCCTGTACTGTTTTAAATAGAATAAATAGTTGACTTTTTTATTGTAACTCCATTGCCAGTTTAGATTAAAATTTGGTAACTCCTCATCTGCATTGAAGCGATATTTAAAAATTTCATCAACTTTTAGACTAGAGTGCAATCTTAATAAATCGTAAACGCTTAGCGTATGCGGGTCGTAATTGTTACTTAATTTATCATATACATGTTTAACTATGCTAAAATTGTTAAAAAGATCACAGCTCAAATCATTATCACAGTCTCGTGATCTAAAGATTTCAAATAAATCTGTAGTATCATCTAATAAATTCACAAAAATGTAATGCAATAAATTAAGGTCTAGTTTTAAATAATTGTTAACGAGAATCACATTTTCTTTTAAAATACGTTTGTCATTTAAATTATTCGCTAATTTTCTAAAGCTTACGATAAGATTTAAAGTTTCGTCCGATATATCAAAGTTAAAATCATCATTTTTCGTACAGATTTCTAATACAGCATATAAGTCATTATCTACACAGTAATTTGCCAGTAAACTCACAAATTTACTAAAATCAACATTCGAAGACGTATGATTTAATATATCTTTTAAATTATCCAATATTTCATTATTAGAAAGTCTCTTAATAATTTTTCTAACATCAGCTTGTTCAATTTTATTAAAGATACCAAACTGGCAGAGTTCATTCAAAATTGCTTCATTGTTAGTTGTTAAAATAGTGTCAAGAAGTTCATGATCTATATTAAGTTGATTGAAGACTTTGCAGTACTCTGAATCCGTATTCGATATTTGAGAAAACTGGATTTTTAACCATTCTTTTATAGCTTCAATATTATTATTTTTGTAGAAAATTTTCCAAGTGTGTTCCGGTGTTAAAAATATTTCCAAATTTTTATCTGGAAATAAATATTTTATTTATTTATTGCATGCTAGAAGTAATACAATAATATACAGAATGTTTCACAATTACTAATAGGACATTAGGACGCAGTTCAAAGTATTTACTATAATATAGAGTCTGTGCATAATTATTGTGGCTTTTTTTCTTTAAAAATGGTTGATTTTTATTTATTTTTTTCATAATAATAATCCTCTCTTTTCAGAAAGTAAAATGCGTCTCGAAAATCATATCCATATTCGCTCTACCACTTCGAGAAACATGTCAACTCGAAAATCATATCCATATTCACTCTACCACTTCGAGAAAGGTTGGAATTCAATACAGTCATTTCGCGATCTCAACAAACTTTCTGGTGAAGAAACAATCAGGAAAAGCCATGATGAAAGATGGTTTAAGAAGTTCAAATTGGACTATACAAACCTGACAGATGAATAAGGAAGAGGTCGACCAACAAATTTCGACGACCAAGCACTTTACCAGGACGAAAGCTTGAAAATGTGAATGTTGGTAAGACTTCACTGTGAACCATTCGACCGACCATCGTTCGTCGTCTTAAAAACAGTATGGAAACTGGCTGGATCAGATGGTCCCATACAAACTCTCCGACAACAATAAAGCCGAACGTATCCAAATTTTCACCGATGTGCTGCAACAAAACGAACAACTTGTCACTGGGATGAATCGTGGCTTCACTTCAAAAACGTCAAAAGAAAGGTTTGCGTTTCGCCAGGTGTTCCACCCAAAGAAATACCGAAAGGCATCCACTGTAATTGATGCAATGTAATTTGTTTGGTGGGACAGAAGCGGAATCATCTACTGGAAAATCATATCAAACGGGATTTGTTATTGGTGGAATGTTAACGATGAGCTACAACAGTGGCGGATTCCGGACAAAAACGGAAATCGTCAATTAAATATCAACAGCGACTGACTCCCTCGAACAGCGACTGACTTAGCAAGATGACTCCCCTCCACTTTCCCTAAAGTTGCACGAGCTCAATTCTCATTAGCTTTCCGACAATTACGTCAATTGGCAACCAATAAGGTAATTGAAATTTACACATCGTCATGTAGCTACGAGAATTTTCAACCCCCTCTCGCTTCTCCAAAATAAAAATCGATAAACAATTGTACCAATTCCCAAATCTTCCCCCACAATTAACCAGACTTAAGATTTCAGAACCGAACATTCCAGTTTAAATAGGTCATTCACACACAGAGCCATCTAACAGAACAATCTCCATCTGGTCTGAACATTTCCAGACCAGTCAGAGAGTAGTATGCGCTGCTATGCCTACACAGGCAAACTCTTATATTTCCTCGCAGCAGATGTACTATGTCCTCTATTAGTAACATTATAAACATCGCAACGAACTAATTAACCCCCTGAACAGCAAAAATTGTTTTGGCGCTAACAGATGTCAATAGCACTCCTAGCGGCATGCAACCTCAAACACCTAATTCATCCTGCCAATAGGCAACACTGAACGCGTAATGGCATTTAGCAAAATATTAGTTGCTAATATCCAAGCACAAATTCATCGAAAAATAGTTAAAAATATACGAATTAAATAATGAAAGCACATTAATAAGCCTCCTAAAATAATAGGCAGTTGGTCTATAATATAGCAAACAGCTAAACCTAATATTTTTATAATCACATACCGAACATAAAGAAACATTTCAGGTTCTCAGCATATCCCTTAAATTAGCATAGGTATTATTCAACTGAACTGCGACTATGAATAAAACACGAGGCCAAGAAACTAGCAACCAGACAACTCACTGATATCCAATACAAAAACATGAGTTCTTACAAGAGACAATTTCAATGAATAAGTACCAAAATAAAGACAATTTTAGAAAAAAAAAATATTCCCAAGACCAGGTAACTAAATATGCTTAAGAAATTAGATCTAATTACATACATTGCCAAATCTAGGGTTCATAAAATTAGACAAAATTGTCTCGAAGTTCTATAATTCAACCGCTAGTTTTACTAAAGAAACCAGCGGTTACAATCGAGACAAAAAGGACCATATTTTCTTCCACCACGATAATGCGTGTCCACATGAGCATCGTGTTGTCGAATCTATCACCAATAAACGCTGGGAACTGTTTTCTCATCCGCAATATTCTCACAGAATCGCCTAGGGACTATCACGTCAATCGATCGCTGAAAAATTTGCTCAGAGGCCGAATAGACCGGCTATCGGATGGGAAGCGGTAGATGCTGAATATGCTCCCGAATAATTAATCCTTTAAAAATGTTTTTCTTTTTTTGTTGAATAAATGTTAAAAAACCAGAATAATTATAAAACGACATATAGTACTAATACAGATGTAGTAAAGAGTTAATATAACTAAAAGCTATCTCACCAAGAACTTTAATTTTGAATTGCGAGCCATTTTCGCCTGTCAATTGTTCAGTCCCATTACAAACATTGGGATGATTTTATAACCAAATACATTTTGACAACACTCTGCAACTAATGTTTACAAAGTTTTGCGCCTTTTTGCTTAGAAGAACCAGTTGACTCAACAGCTCAGCCTACTAACCGCAGAAACTCTATCAACTTCATCATAAAACAACTACAAGATGATGTATTCCAGAATATAAGTTCTATAGTGACGAAGTTCACTTCCACATCAACAGCTTCGATAACAAAAAGTGACAGTTTGGTATAAACTTGAGTCTTGCTCAGGTTTTACTCTGCGGTACGGGTTGTGTGAAGCCATCCACATGACATTTTATTACGTCACACGGGTATTCTTACACAATCCTATGATACAAATCTCGGTATTATCCGTACCATTTTTGTCTACATAACACACAACTCCATTCAAATATTCTCTTAGCGGCTTTCCCAGCTTACGATAGGGCGCAGCTTCTATGCAGTACCGGCAGTAGCGAGCAGCAGTAATGTGGTATATTTCAGTGTACTAGTGAATGGCGTCAAACAGGCATATTATCAAACAGCAAACGCATTCATATTAAAGATGGACAATGGGGCCTTCATCCAGCTGTATCCACTATGGAGAGCAAGAGAGATTTTCACAACGACCAAATTCCGAATATTCCGAACCAATGTGGAAGCAGTGCTATTATTGGGTTGTGAGACTTGGAAGATCACCTCTAAAATCACCAGTAGCTTGCAGGTCTTCCTGAATAGATGTCTCAGAAAAAATCTTAGAATCTTCTGGTCACATGTGATATCTAACTAAGATCTCTGGAACCAAACGAGAGAGTCTCCTTTCAAATCAAGAGAACAACATGGAGGTGGATTGGTCATACCCTCCGCTGGTGGGATAATGATAATGTTGATTCCGCGATGGTCAACGACGATCGTTACTATAACATGTTGATAAACTTTTTTAACAAGAATTGGGCGGAATGGACGTAACTAAAATGTAGCATGATGGCGGCACTTGTCACACCCCATGCAAAACAATAACTTTGTTACGATCAAGTACCCAGGTCGCGTCATCTCTCCTTTTGGGGGCCAAAACTAGACGCCAAGAAATCGCTATTTAACCTGTTTGGTTTATTACAGCCTCATCGGCAGACGGTAACTGATTTCTTTTGACGCTTGGTAATATGTGTAGATATGTTGCTCTGCGTTCGTGGTCGGATTCCCACGTCACTTTGTTGTTCTGTATTATTTGCAGCGTTGCAATGTTTTATTTTCTGGTTGTGATGTACTTATTAGTTGGTCTGTTTCTGGTGTACAATTTTAAGTGGTGTTAGCAAGTAATATACCACTTAAAATTTTACAGGTAATTTTACAGTAGATAGTAGCCTGCACCACTTAAAATTTTACACAAACAACAGACCAACTAAAACCTATATCACAACCAGAAAATAAAATAAACAAAACTTTGCAACGGTGAAAATAGCACAGAGCAACAAAGTGACGAAAGAAACCGACAACGAACACATCTATTATCAAACGTCAAAATAAATCAGTTACGACCGTCTGATGATTCTGCACATCGAAACTAGTCACGCAAAATAACAAATTAGTAATCCAGTACGTTAATTTATCCCTAATATTAATTTGTTATGCATCATGTTATAAAAACAATATTTAAAAAATAAATAAACATAAAATAAGATCTTTATTATAGTAATATACTGTTAAAACTATATACTCTACCTTTGTTTTTAAAGTACAAGTTAGCTGCAATCTCATGTTTAAAATCTATATTTCGATTAAAAACATATTCGACATTAAGTTTATTGGAAACTTCTTTTTGTAAACATAATAATATATCCTGATCTCTCTCGATACACTCCAATAACATCCATGCGCTCTTCAGATCTTGTTCGAGTTTTTTAATTTTATCTAAATGACAACCCAAAAAACTTCTCAACTCTTTTTCATAAGTTTGCGTAAAGATTCTTATTATCTCTTTGATTGGATCCAAACTAATGTTATTCAGAATATGTGTTGCCTTAAATACTTGCTTATTTGTTAACAGATCCTTAGCCCATTGTAATACCTGAAATAATAAACAGTAAAGACAAATTTGAATGAAGGGTTAAAATAAAAACCGATTTATTAACAAAATATATAAAACCAAAGATTTAATGAAATAGTAAAGAAAAAATTTGAAATTTTGGACCTTTAAATAACTTTCAATTTATTTGAAAATGTTGTTCAATTTCAAGCCCGTATATTGTGTTTTTTTTTTTGGAACATTGATAAAATTTTACTGATTTAAGATGATGTATCTTGTATTAATAATATTTGTTACATTTATACTCAGATTGTAATGATATTCATAATCCAAAAATCACAATAATCACGTCTTTATTTCTCTTATGAAATATATTATAAAATAGAATCCGAACCTAAACATCAATCTAGTGTTCACTAATAATCATTGACAGAGATCCGTGATGACAGAGATCTGATTCCTAAGGTAGTTAAATTTCTTGGTATCTGACTGGACAACAAATTAAATTTCAATCACCGCATTGATATGCTGATCAATAGTTGTAACAAAAGATTAAACATTTTAATATATCTGGCCACTAAATATTGGGGAGCGGAACCTAATCTTTTGGTTATGTTTTACAAAGCCTTTATTCGGCCAAGAATTGATTATGGTATAATTGTTTACTTGGACGTGTATGGTGAACTGAATCGTAGGTATGAACGAATAAATTACTGGCTTATTGACGGATTGGGTCAAGGAGAAGCGAATAAATAAATCGGATAAAATACGGGTGTGTTTTATTTAGTAGAAATAATGCTCCTTCGTCCTAGAGAAACAACATAAAAAGGACTGTTCTAAGGGAGACCTGGAAAAAATCTATAAAATTAAATTTGTTGTTCTTCGAATATGTTTGGGAGTTATGAGATCTTCCTCGACTAATGCTTTACTGGTAGAGGCATCGGAGCCTCCTTTAGAGCTTAGATTTTTGTTTTCCAACAAATACATGCTTAACCTCTTTCACAACAATTCTGCTATTTTACATAAAACTGAAAGAAACCTTAATCGACATCTTATATAGAAAATAAGCCTCTTGCTATATTGATTAGGGTGTTGAGGCACAATCTTCCGTCCTTCGATTTCTTAGATAAGGGCAGATATTTTCCTGCATACGAAATCCTATTTGAACGCAATATTTTTAAATTGGGCATTAATTTCTTCCCTTATTCCAAGAGATCTCCGGAAGTGATTATACAACGGGTCCTTTAAAGACTCTATTTTTCATAACTACTACGAATTTTATTCTGACGGCTTCGCCATTTAGGATAACAACTCATTTGCAATAGATATGTATTGCTCTAACATTGACTTGTTCTCCATTAGACTCTCAAATTATTTTTCTATATTTTATGCGGAAGCTCTGGCTATATTCAAATCTATGAGTTCATTATACTATATAATTTAAAATGTTCGGTAATTTTCTGTTGAAAAGTGTTCTGAATAGATTAGATAACTTTAAACACATCAACAATAAATGAAGAATTTTCTATTCAATCTATATAATAAAAATGAATTGCTGTTTTGTTGGTAAGCGCATAACTTGAGAACGGCTGGATAGATTTGGCAAATTTCTTTTTTAAAATATTCCTAACAGTCCACATAAGGTTCTTATGGAAAGAA
>WYDF02045475.1:0-12292 GCA_009867245.2 Adranes taylori | reverse complement strand
ATATATAGAAAATGTCCATTTGGAAATTTTCCATGATATATGGAGATTCGACTATAGCTCATTTACAGTATCACAAATATTAAAAATAAAATTATAATTAAAACATGATCGGGAAGTACTTGAAGCCATATTCCAAGCCATTAAAATTGTGTTTTCCATAATTGCAAGACAACTACAACTATTCGTACTACATAAAATGTAGAAAATATGAGTATCGTAAATAAATGTATGAATATAAACTATAAGTTCAAAACATTAATTCAAATTAAAGTTCGGTAATTTAAAACTAATACATATCAGAATTTAATGGCACAACAAAATATAAATGATACTTTAAAGCCACTTTGAACGTACAAGAAATGAATTGTGGAGGCCTCTAGGGATAAAAATCTTACAGCTTTCTGCAAAGAGAAGAAGTTTGATCTACAGATGATCCGAAAATGGCGATCAGAGTACAAAAACCTCACTCATCAAGTCGACGAGGGAAATGACACGAAGCGTACGTGTGGAGTAGGTAGACAACCATTATTTCCTGAATTGGAACACATCATCTGTGAATGGATTGCTGACAAAAGAGCAAAGTGTCTGGTTGTTCCTTGCAATTTGTCCTTGCAATGATACCACAGCTAGACGATGGCTTTCTTCAGCGAAAAGATCCGTGTCTAAGAAGATCTATAGGTCAAGTTGGAAGATACTGAAATGTAAGTTGGAAATATTTGAAAGTAAACCAGTATCCTCTGTCTGAGCTCTGCATTCTTCATCGAACACTGCTATAATAAAATACTCCAAGAGCCTTCTGTAGTTGTAATGGCAAAAGCCAATAAAACTAAAGTATGCTTGTTTTGAGCTTCTCACCCTTAGATACTGTATAGGGATTGTATTACCGGTTTACGGTAAATTGTCAAATTAACGTTCAAAATTTTTACCGGTAAATTACAAAAATTTATCCAAAAATTTACTATTTTGTTGAATAAAAAATCTAAATTCGAAGTTTTTGTATGTATACAAAATATTGTGTTTGTAGGTTTTAAAATTAAAGTAGGTAAGTAAAAATACAGTAATCCCTCGATTAGCACGATTTTTTATTTAACTCGATTTTTATTTGAAACCCTTGTTTTTAATTAGCACGGGAAATATTTGATATAACACGATAAGCCAAATCTCCAGGAGCCAAAATTTTAACGATGAGCGAGTTTGCTCTAGGCAGTCAAGCTTCCCGGGCACGTGAGAGGCAAGAGCTTGCAAGCAACTTCTACAAGGCAACTTAGCGAGGCCGTATCTTTCTACGGGTCGAATTCAGTTTACCTACAACTACTGTAGAACGCACGCTACTCTATTACTCTTCTTGCTTTCTTTACATATTTTTTTCATTTTTATTTTTTTTTCCATTCACATTAAAATGGATAAACGGAACAATGAAGCTACTAATATTCCTTTGAAGAAAAATCCTAAATCGGACGCGATTTAGGTATGAATGAAACAACAATACGGACAATTTTGAAACAATCTGAGGATTACGAGGAAAAAGGGCGAAATGCTTCATCTTCAATGGCATTACATTCAACTCGAAATCGAACTTCAAACATGATTGAAATGGAGTGCTTGCTCCTTTTATGGATTGAAGATTTCACTCAAAACCGAATTCCTCTAGTACTTATATTAGCCTTTTCAGAACATTAAAAGAAAACATTGAATTTGAAAAATCCGACGAAAAGGAATTTATGGGCAGCTCTGACTGGTTTGAATATTTTAAAAAAGAAGTGGCTTACACAATGTTAGAATTGAAGGAGAATCTTCCGAGTACTGACGAAAAAGGTGCAGAAAATTTTATTCAAGAGTTTAAACACGTTGTGGAAGAAGGAGCATACGATGATAAACAAATCTTCAATGTTGACGAAACGACCCTATTTTGGAAGAGGATACCTACGAAATCGTGCATTGCAAAGCAAGAAAATACCATGCCTGGTTACGAAGCATCTAAGGATAGAGTGACACTTCTACTTGGTGAAAATGCAGATAGCTTTAAATTGAAACCAATGTTGATAAATCGAACACAAAATCCCACAGCACTGAAAGGCAATCAACGAACATTACCAGTCTTTGGCGAGCAAATAAAAAAACATGGATGACCAAATCACTTTTCGTAGAACGGGTTTCGTCCTACTTTTGTGCGTCAGTTAAAAAATATTTTGAGCAAAATAATCTTAGCTTTAAGGTATCATTGCTTTTGGATAATGCCCCTAGCCATCCTCCTTCCATTAGTGACTTAAATAAAAATGTTAAAATCGTATTTCTGCCCCCTAACATAGCTTCAATCTTGCAACCGATGGACCTTGGGGTCATTGCGACTCTAAAGGCAAATTATCTCAAAATAACCTTTCAGCAAGCAATCCAAGATACGACAGGTGAAAATCGCATTTCTTTGAATGAGTTTTGGAAAAAATTTAATATCCGAAATGCCATTCATAACATTGATGAGGCGTGGCATCGAGTTCCAAGGAACAACATACGAGCAGTATGGCAGAAACTTTTGCCTCATTGCGCAAATGATTTCAATGGGTTTACGTCAAATGAAGACCTGGGAATAATTGTCGAAGACATTGTTACTATTGGGAAAAACTTAGGCTTTGACGAAGTTGGCACGAGAAACATAAATGAGTTTTTAAGCTCTCATACTGAAGAACTAAGCATGCTTAACATTCGCTAACGATCTCGCAAACGCCAAAGGAGAAGATGAAAAGTATAAGGAAATCACTCTGCAACAATGTCATACACTCTTTCGCAAAGTTGAAGACCTTAAACAAGAGATAATGGATCTAAATCCAAATTTAGAGCAAAGCATGCAAGTTCGCCGTATGATCGACAATCCAGTGAGATGATACAAGGAGACGTACGAAGAGAAACTGTAAGGTAGACCGAAAATCTTGAAAGGGCATCGTTTTGTGTGGCATTTAGTAGATCTAATGTAGTAAATAGATCTTTTATCTTTTACGAAAGCTCTGAAGGAAGTCGGATGCCTTTGAAAGATTATAGGCTTGAAGTGTCCACCAAAATCTTTATTAATTAATTATAATAATCCATTACGTCAAGACACAGTGTTTCTCAAAGCTCAGACAGATTTATATGAGTTCGAATATTATTCCTTTTGTTTTATTTCATTTGGTTAGTTTAAAATCTACATAATGTCTTTTTTTTGTAGTATCATGGATAAAAATTCAGTCTGGTATTACATTCATCGTACAGAAACGAGAGAGGCTATATGTAAACAGTGCACCAAAAGAATAAACGGAGCAGGTGGAAGTACTAGTGACTTACATGGCCATCTAAAGAGTCAACATAAAAATAATCTATTAAATAGAAACAATGAAAAATGCTCCAAAGAACCTGCAATTGATACAAGATCAAAAATTACTTCTTTTTTCAAGGAAAAATAACGAATCTCTTGGAGCTGTACTTTCAAGAATGATAGCAAAAGATACAATTCCTTTTACCAAATTTTGATTGGTAAAAGGAATTCATCTGAAGAACATCTGAAGATTTACGAACTAAAAAATGCATTAAAATGTAACATAAAGGAGAGAAGAACTAATTATTCAGGCGTGCACTATTTAATAGACCCTAATTTGTATTTTTCGCTTGAAACAAATTATGGAATTTTTAATATAAGCAATAAAGCCACAGTTATTAAAAGTATTGTTGATATTCTAGGAAGCATCTCGTACAATAAAACAGACTCCGGCGACAGTAGTCAGACTCAGTGTCACTTAAATGATTCGTATTTAAATAAAAAGATTAATACTCTACATCAAATGCTGAATTATCTATGAAGGAAAAACATAATGTCCTTATTAAACAAAAAACGGATATGACTCAGGGAGTGCAGTTTTATAAGAAAAGAACACTGAGAGCTAATAAAAAAGAATTAGAATACTTTCGACAAGAAAAAATACGAGTGAAGTATATTCAAATAGTATATTTTGATTATTTGATGACCATTCGTCGTCCAACGAGTGTTGAACCTGAGAGTATTTTCGGGAGCTGGATTATTTTGAACCAAAATTAGATCTCAATTAGGAAATAAGACTTTGGACAAGTTAAGCTTCTTAAGTTTTTTTTTAAATATTATTTAATAAAAATGGTACACGTAGCTGGTACATTGCAACTTCTGCATTATTTTATTAATATTTTCTTTGGGGTAATATTTTAATGTTTATATTTTTTATATTCTATATATTTTGTTACTTTGAAATAAATGTAACATATAAATCGAAATTCTTATATTTCGTAATACCTGCAGGAAAAAAAATTACTGGTAAATTACCGGTAAACCGGTATTTCAATTTTCATTTACTGAATTACCAGTAAATGAAAAAGTCGATAAATTTACAACCCTAATACTGTATATATAAAATTGTAACAACTAAATTCATTCCTTTATTTTTATTTGGACTGTTTTGCATTAAAACAACTGGAAGAGACAAAAAAAAATGTCATCAGGAAAAAATCGTATAGGTTATTAAGAATTAAAAACCGAATGAATGTATAAATCAAAAACAGACAAAGAGACTGTGAGTGATAAATGTGGGTGCACAGAAATTATATAGAATATCCAAGCAAATAAACGAACGCTGAAGACAAGAGGGAAGGGAGTGCATTGGCGAAGATTGAGGGGAGAAGGTGCGCTTGACGAGAGAATACCAGAAAGTGATATCCATACAGAATTATAAATAAGCGAAAGAGAGAAGATAATACATAGGGAGTGCAAGCAAGCAAACCAGCAGGCGAACTTATAGCAAAAGCGGACTAAGCACACACACAGAAACACACTACAGCACATTACAAAAAACGGCATCTATATAGGTACAATACATTCACGAGTAAATACGGCAAGCTCACGAATCCTCGATTGCAGTACAGCTAGCACGCCAGAGAGAATACATGACAATGTTGCCGTAGTTAACAGCGTCCAATCAATACGAAACGCTCGGTCACTTTATCCGGTAAGTCATCGCGGTCGACGGAGCGGCAACAGCGCTTTTAACGAGCTTTGCTCGTTCTCTTTCTCTCGTTGGACGCTTGTAGAAATAACAACGCAATGCCAGCGAACACGACACAACGTTTTCTACAATATTATTATATATGTATATATTTATACAAAGACATTATACAACGAACCGAAATTACATTAATCAATTTGATAAACGAGATATGTATTGATAATATTGTATTTTATATATTATTTATTGTAAATTATAATTGTTTAATGAATTAAAAGATCTATAATTCTAGAAACTACAAGAAAATATCTGTTAGACATATGCATTTATTTACGTATTCCAAAATCTCAATGAAACATTTTTATTATCGAAATACAGTGATGGTCAAATAAATAACACAATATGAGACTTGACTTCATAGACCACCTAAATGCAAATCCGCGATGTGACCCATTCAGATGCCACTTCTGATAACTGACTTGTGTTAGTACGCTCGTTTCCAGGAAAACATAACTAAATCTATTTAGCAATATTATAGCTTTCAAATTATTATTTTCCATTTCATTTCGACAAAACTTCTGCCCTTACTTATTGTTATAAGACTTTGCTAATAATTTATGTCTCGAAGGAGTACCGTATTCTTCTGGTAAGAGGAAAGAAGAAAATGTAGTTCGCCCGCCGCGATTCAAGAACTTAGAGAAATCCATATATTCAATCCGTGTAGGCACTTTTCTATATTCACGAGCGGTTATGTAGTAAAGGTAACCCCCGTACAACACGGTTTCGCTTTAACACGTTTCGAGAATTAGGGAAAATCCCAATATAGCATCACGGCTCTTACATCACGGTTTTACTCTAACACTTGTTTTCGGAAATAGGGCAATCCCCTACTGTTCCGTGATGAGATGTTATTCATTCGAGCGTTGTAGTTGTGTCAGATTTTTGTACCTACACAGATTTAACGATACATATTACCATTTTATTCGTGAAATATTAAGACATTAATCATTTTTATTTACTATATAACAGATAAGAAAATTGCATATGTATTGTTATTCAAACTTCTTTTTAACGAAATGTTAAATATCTACTTTTTAAATGAAGCTTCAATCCGTAGCATACAGATTGTCCTACAGGTTGTCCCATCTCCGCAAAGATGTAACCTCGTCCTTTACTAACCCTCGGTCTGCTACTAACCCCCATTTTGTTGCCAGTAAACTTTGATAGGATTGTTTTAGAAAACGCTTTTTATTACAGCACATGAAAATACAAGGAGAGAGCGCACCAGCTGCTAGGGAAGCTGCCAAAACTTATCCAAAGGAGTTGAAACAAAAATATTGAACAGGGTGGATATACGCCACATCAGGTTTTTGATGCCGATAAAAAAGGTATTTGATGGAACAATATGCCCAAAAAACGTATATTTCAAAAAAATGCTTTTGGGGTAGTAAAAGACAGAGTAACATTACATTTGTGTAGTAACGCCTCAGGTGATCACGTGGTTAAGCCCATGCTAGTTTATAAATCCTTCAATCTTCGTGCGATGAAAAATCTTAATAAGAACGCTTTACCGATATATTGGACTGCAAATAAAAGAGCTTAGGTTACCACTAATTCATTTAAAAAATGGTTCCTAAACTGTTTTGTTCCAAGTATAGAAACTACTTAAAGGTAAAACATTAACATTTTAAAATTCTGCTGTTATTGGATAGTGCACCAAGCCATTCAAGATTTAAGTCACCTAAATACAGACTACAACTACATTACTTAAAGCGTTAGATTTCAAAGAATTATAACTGCATTTAAAACTCTCTACATAAAGATATCTTTGCAATGGATTTTGAATAAAGTTGACGATGAATCATGGAAGTCATGCGAGCATGGAAACGCTTTAGAATTTCGGATTTTCATAACTTCATCCACCGAACAATTTAAACTATCAACGTTAAATGCTTGCTGGTAAAATTTATGGCCAGAGGCAAAATGATAATTTAATTGATCCAGCAGAAAACAGCATTGATTCAATAGCAGAACTTGCTCAGTCTCTAGGAGGGAAAGGTTTTGACGATATGGCTGCCGAATATATTCAAGAATTACTGGTGGAAGAAGAGATTGATGTAGCAAGTTTGTTGGAAATGGCATATGGAATAAACCAAACTAATTCGGAGGATGAGAGTACCGATGAAAACAATAAGGTTCAAGATTTTGCAAAATAATAATATGGTTTACGATAGTCATAAAATGTGTATATTATTTAATCATTTAAAAGTATAACACAAAATAAAATAGCAGCGCAACTTATTTATAAGTCATTTAGCAGCTTTGTTGTTTAATGATAACCACCAGTGGACCAGCAAATCAATCCCTTAACTATCTATATTTCGGGTACGGTAGAATGCATTAAATATGTATATGTATTTTACAACATTCACATACGACTGTTTCGTACAAATTCAAGCAGCGAGAATTTATTCTCTTTCAAAATTGAATAACATTAGACTACTAAGGCGCTTATATGTCAACGAACAATCGACTATAGAATTACTGAAACAATTGAATTGGAACTGTAGTAATAATATAAGTAAAATTAATAGCATTTTACAGTTTGTCAATTTATATGACGATAATTGATGTAGGATGTTTAGTTAATATAAAAATTTAACAATATCAAAGGAATAATGCGAATTCGGACAGCAAAAATGTTTCGCTGATCTAATCGACCAGCTTCATCAGGTTAATTGAAATATTAAAGACCATACCAAAAAAATTACAATATTAATTTTTTTTGTCCTTATGTAACCAAAACTGAGTAGTATGCATATAGTTAGTATGATTAATAATATTAGTATACTGGCCTCATCAGGTGGTGAGTGCACTTTTTGTAAAATCGACTTTATGTATGTTGCAGACCAATGAAAATGTTTTTTCGAACTTTTTCATACCTTAAAACCGACAACTGAACTAGCCAAATAAAAAAAATTGAACAGAAAAAACAGAAAACCACTTTTTCTAATATCCCGAAATATCAAAATTAAGCAATAAAAATAATTCTGAAAAAATATTCTTATTATCTTCATTTACAATTCTTCAGAATTATTTTTATGTTTAGTTTTGGTTTTATCTGGATATCAGAAAAAGTGGTTTTGTTGGCTGGTTCAGTTGCCGGTTTTGTTGTAGTCCCGCTGCTCTAATGGACCTAATCATTGGAACAGTAAATGCCTCCGGAGTGCTGGGTAAAATCCACATGATCAAAAATGTCATTTCCGATAAAGTACAAATCCTGTCTATCACTGAAACTAAAACACAAAAAGATATTAACATTGCAAATTACAGAGTTTACCAGCCCAATAGTTCTCTACGTAATAGCAGGGGTGTTGCACTAGGAATCTATTCCTACTACGCTAGCATTCCACTCTCCGTTCCTTCAACATCTTGAATGTGTAGCTGCAAATATCCAATTCAGTAACCAAACAATAAGTTTTTTTCTTACTACAATCCGCCGTCAGAGTTATTTCCCAATATATAGCTGCAATTCCGAACGCCATAATAATGGGCGATTTCAAAGCGAGCTACCTAGATTTTGGTGATCACCATTCAAATGTCAATGGTGAAATTCTATCCAGACGAATTAGAAACACAAGCCCCACTTTTTTAAATCACGCAAGAATGTCCATTATTGATATTGTGGTCACTGAACAAATCATACAAGACGTTGATTCTGAATGTGTGACGGAACTTTTATAACTTCTGACCATTACCCTCTTCTTCTAAAGTCTTCTCTCGGCTCAAAGCCACCTCCCGCACCTGTACGAATACTAATTCCTGATGTCCAAAATGCTAATTTCCAACATTTACAACAAAAATTAGCACAAAACAGTCCATCCAACACCGAAATGTATAGCCCAGCTCAAATAGACTTAGTTGTCAACACCATAACAAATCTAATTCAGGAGTTAGCGTCTGAAAGCATTCCAATAAAATCTATTAAGCTAAACAGGCAACCACTTGTCCCAAATATCGTCAGCATGATCCGAGAGGAAAGAAGAATCTATCGACATTGTCTGTCACGTAGGGATCCCGCAATCAAATCCAAGTGGAACAGAAACAATGCTCTAATACTAATTAGATGCAAGATAATTGCGTACAAAGAGGAGTGTTGGGCCAAAGCCACATCCAAACTAAATTACCGGGATAGTAAAAAATTCTGGCTGACATTCAGGACAGAAATCTAATCCCAAAACTCAACTAAAAAATCTCCAAGGCAAACTTATAAACTCTCCAGCGCAATTAACTGAGAGCTTTGTGCGTCAGATGGAACAAAATGTTTCTCTCCTCAAGTCAATAGAATAAATCGCTTGTACTCCGGTGCAAGCAGCAGCAAAGGTACACTTGATACTAAGAACCAAACCAATCACCTAACCTAACCAATCCCGAAACAAGCTAAAAATATCCAAATAGTTGAAGACAAACTAATTTTAATTGGTAATACGGTTCAAGTGCTTTGGGATGTAATATTCAAAAATAAAAACACGGTACTCCTACTCTAAATTGAAATCAACGTTTATTGTTCTTAAAAAGTGATGGGTTTCGGGGCCCACAAATAGTTGTCTGAAGTACTTAGTTGAAGTCTGAAGTAGTAGTTGTAGTCTGAAGATGGGGCATTTGTAGACCCCGAAACGCGTCATTTTTTAAGAACAATAAAAGTTTATTTCAATTTGGACTAGGAGTACTGTTTCGTTATTTTTGAAACTAATTCTACAATAAATAGATTTTCAAAATGTCCACCTAAAGCATCAATACAGCATTGTAGTCGTTTTTTAAAGGATTTACATACATTTTTTAACATTTTTGTATTAATACTCTGGAAAGTTCCTTTATTCTGTCCTTCATATCATTTTCTGCAGTTGGCCGTATTTGATAAACCAGATTTTTTACATAACGCCACATAAAAAAATCCATTTTAGTTAATCCTGGTGATCTAGCTGGCCATGTAATTAGTGCTCCTCTTCCTATCCATCTTTCAGGGAAATGGGTGTTAAGATAGTTGGTAGCATGTGGATCTAGTGTGATGTACCGGAACTCCATCGTGTAAAAACCACATTTATAGTCGAATATTAAAGGGAACAAACATTTTGCAGCAATAATGGAAAATGATTTTCTAAGAAATCTAGATAAACCTGACCATTTACATGTCTATCAGAGAAATGTGGTCCAATTACATGGTTTCCAATTAAACCACCCCAAACATTCAAAGACCACTTTCTCTGGTTGTAAGTTATCAAATGTGGATTACATAAAGAATAGTTATGAAGATTATGCCTGTTAACAATTATATTTTTATGACAAGTAGCTTCGTCTCCAAACAACACAAAATCAAAGAAATCTGCTTGATGATGGATTTGTTGTTGAGCCCATTCACAGAAAACAACTCTACGTGGAAAGTCATCCTCAAGTAGCTCTTGATAGAACTGTATGTGGTATGGATGAATTTTTTGACAGAATTCTTTGGGCGGATATTTGACTGATCTGGTCTCGAGAAATTTCACATGCGCTAGCATGTGGATTTTCAGTCACTGACAAAATGACGTTAAATTCAGCATCCTCGTTAACTACAGTTTTTGCTCTTTCATGTTTTTCATATGCTATTGAACCAGTGCGAGTAAAACGTTCCATAATAGTTTCAGGTTGTCTTCGATCAGGATATTTTTCTTGGTAATTTTTTCTACAAGCAGACAATTTTTCATACATTCTCCTAATATCCAGATCATATCTACTAATTCGTCCACAGAAGAATTCATTTTTCAATGCAATTAAATATTTAGAAATTAATACACAATTTAAAACCGTATGAATTGAGTCTCAGTAGACTCTACATACGTTTTATGGTTATAAAAGCGTAGAAATTGTTACTTTAGTTTGGCTTATTGATCCACATCCAACTTGTTATTGTTACTCAATTGTGAATATCTCAGAAACTAATGATAGGAAATGCTTAATAAAACTCTGAAAATAATGCATTTGAGGTTTGACTCACCCTGTATACAATTTTTGTAATACTGAATAAGTGGGGCATTGCAATAAGGGTGGACTAACATTAAAAACATCAGGAAATAAAGGAAATAGTTTATTGTTTTCAGTTTGGAATATACAGGACGTTAAACTCACAATGTTTGTATACAAAATTGATTATAACTTTTGATTCACCCTGTATAACTTAGTAATTAATTAATTCAATTCAAAAGACCTTTATTTGGCATAACACAATACAAATTCGAAATTATATGAACAACAATTACAATCAAAAAGAAAATTTTATATTATGCTCATCAAAAACTTTTGAAAGTGTATAACTACTTACCGCTTGATCAGGTCCATGAGCGTTAGGTGTTGTAGGTTGAGGAGGCCTGCTAGGATAACCCTGTGAAACAGAGATAACAAGAGTCTTAATTATTTTGCGTCTAACACCAGCATTTAATTTAACGCATTTGTAACGCGTAACACTATAAGTAACACGTACTTTATAATGTACACAATTTGATGAGGCTACAAAATAGATAACAATCTTACAAAAAAATGTAATTGAGGAAATATGCCAAGTAGAAAATATATCTCTCTCTTTCGTGGAAAGACAGAAATACAATGATAAGCCTTTTCGTGCAAAATGAGTGAAAAAAGAAGTTTCTAAAACGGAAACACATTTTATTTTTAAGCTTACTTTTTGAAAGATTTTGACAAATGTCAGTTTGACGTGTTTCATGAGTATCAAAAAAGCATGCAAAATTTTAATCTTATCTAAAGAACTAATTTTAAATATTCCTAACTGTTTAAAAAAGCAAATAATATTCATAGCCCCAAGAAAAAAATCCAGTCAAACTCCCCTGCGGAGGCTTTAAAATTACGCGAATTAAAGGTTACGTTAGTTGTTTGTTCTATTTTACAGTGTGTTGTTATATTAATAACCTTTTTCGTTGATGTTAATAAATTTATTACAATTTTTTGTATTTACCCATTGTTTGTGTTTAAAATAATTTAATAAAAATCAAGTGATCCAAAACTCCATTTATTAACAACTTACATTTTAGGTGCCCCAACTACGAGGCCCAGCAAATGTACATTTGACATGTTTCGTGAAGGTGACTGGGATGGAAACTTAACATTTAGGGATCATAGTGGAGGATCGATAAATGACTATGTAGTGATATACTATGAAAGATTGGAATGTACGACAATTGGTGAGAGAATGGAGTGCGACACCATTTTCCGATGGACACGATATGGAAAATAGGAAAGGGAGA
>WYDF02045464.1:0-12292 GCA_009867245.2 Adranes taylori | reverse complement strand
AGCCTCTTTAGTTTTATAGCAGGGTGCACCGGATGACACAGTCATCACTCGAGCAGGCGAGGTTGACGTTTGGGTTGACCATGTCTTGCCATCACCCCTTACACACCCCTTTTATCCATTGTTTTCCTTTATCCCCGTGACAAAATTATTTATCCCTAAATTAATATCAATCCACGTTTCACTTTCGATAACATTCTTTGATACATCTTCCTTCTCTTCTCCTTCCATTACTCCATTATAGCCCTTGTTGTTTCCCACATTTCCATTTACATTTTTTCTTAAACTGCCTCTCCATTTCCTCATTAGTTTTCCTGCATCCCATGTTCTTCTCTAGCTGTTTCTCTATGACCTTCTTCAATATCTTGCCTAAACCAGCTTCTCTTCTACATCATTCCATACTCATAGCTCGTCCCCTATCCAGGCTTTTTTATACCCGACTCTCACACGTTCATTACTTTTCTTCTTCTACATCACCTCATATAATATCGCATCTAATATTTTTTGCGTATCTCCCTTTTTTTCGTTAAGTGATTGTCCAGATAAATGCCCGTACCATTCAGCAGTTTTTTCTGTCTTTCCTTCCGACGTTTCTAGTTTCAATAATAACGGTCTACGTTTATTACCATCCAATTTCCCATCCCTGTACATCTCTGTTATATTTACAGTGCTCTGTATTTTCCTTAATACCTCGCACTTCAATGCCTCCTTCGATACCACTTCCTCACTAATCCGCTAACTAAGGTATTATATAAAACTTAAATAGAAGAATATTATATAATATATGTTCAATTTATGGAACATTGATAAAACTTGACACAATTTAGTGCAAAAAATTATGAAATATGAAAACTATGTTCCAAAACCATTAAAATAATCTATATGATTTATTGCCAGAGAAAGTTTATTATATGAAATCCGAACAACTTCACATATCATCTAAGTTATCAGCTCTGGCTTGGCTTTTTTAGATGTGGTAATCATACAGAGGCTATATTATTCATCTTATGCCGCTTTCTTGGCATTATGATGTTTATGGCCTTTTAAAGGCGGATACACATACAGGAAAATTCTTTAGTATAAAATTTACGTGGATTATTACGAGTATACAGCGCCCGAGAGAAGTTCTGTTACAGATTCGAATTTTTAGAAATTCATATTCCAACTTCACACAAAATATTGGAAATAGAATCTAAGCAATGAATTTTGAGCTCATTGTTCGATGTGGTTTCCTTTTACTTTGGTTAAAGCCTGCAGGCTGGGAATCAACGAATTGCACGCTGCATAAACGTGCCGTTGTGGAATCTTTGCAAATTTTCTGCGAAATGCCGATTTCAATGCTTCCACACTTTCATATCGATTAGTCAATGCCCTCTAACATACTGCAACAAACAAAATAAATTGAATTCGCAGCCGGTGAATTCGCGAGCCATTGTGGAACACTTTTTCCAGCGAGCCATTGTGAAAACAAAGTGTGGAAACTTTTTTTTTGTATAAACGCTTGGTTCACTTTGGTGCGATGAGTCTTGTTGGAATGTAAACGTCTTGGAACCGCACTGTTTACAGGCACATGCCAGGAATACACCTTCCAGCACCTTTCCTCGATACTCAATTGCATTTACCGTTACACCACGGTGGACAAAAACCAGCGAGCGATGAGCTATATTTAGCGCACATTGCAGCCGCCGACACCATGGCGTTTGCAGGTTATTGCAATCTGGTCGCCATAAGAAAAATTAGCTATTCATTATTTAAAAGAAGTATACATATCTTAAACCGGTCACGACTTTTTCCCAAAAGTCATTGCCGCCGTTTTTGAAGCTGCTATGAAGCTGATCTTAAATATCAAGTTGAAAAATACGAAAAATAATAATGATGTGGCAACACTGTTGCCACAACAGTGTTTATAACAGGTGATTACATTTTAGGTATCAAAAACATTAATTCTAATAACAGAATTCGACCAGCACCTTTTTGTCACTCAGGTAATATTTTTATTCTAGGAGTGATCTCGGCTCCGCCGAAAATTTCAGATGCCTATGGAACAAGCTTTGCAATTAAATAAATAAAATTTATTAATCCATTTGGAAGAATTCAGATAAAATGAGACGAAAATGCAAGTGCCAAAAACAGGTCACTTTTTATTGTGTTGGTAGCGACAGATTATGATTACCCGTTTAGCTGTTAAAAAATTATTTAATTTTTTTCTTCTTTTTATAGCGCTGATTCTCTGAATTGCTTTAAAATTCTATGTTTACGCTTTCGTATGTGGCAATATTTAATTTGATATATTATCGTAATTATTACTGTTTTTTATGAAAATTACTCTTGCAATTTATTTTAAACCAGTACTCAATTATAATACTATATTTAGATTATTAGCACCTAGGAGGCTTTAGACCACACTAACTTCGCGTTTACACACTT
This sequence comes from Adranes taylori, assembly GCA_009867245.2. NCBI lineage: Eukaryota > Metazoa > Arthropoda > Insecta > Coleoptera > Staphylinidae > Adranes > Adranes taylori. Next base: position 9,868 of record WYDF02045464.1, on the reverse strand, counting down.
ATTGAATCAAAACCCAGCGCTTAGTGTATTGGGGGACAATTACATTTTTCTTATATGATCAAAAGTTAATTGTTAATTTTTAAGAGCATTTTCAATATATAAATTGGTTTTTGATCTATGTACTTATATTTCCTATCAAATCCTTCAATTCTTCAAATCATTAGATTTCTCTGAGATTTCACCAATTTCTCAATGACGATTACATTACTATGCCTTGATAATTCTCAATGTCGTTTACATCATTTTTGCTTCGTGACGGAAAGTATTACTTGTAGAATGATTTTATTCCTTTCAATAATTTCGCCAACATTGGGTCTTATAACGCTACGATTGACATATTTTATTATATTCACTGAGATATCATCTATGTCTTTGCTCTTTAATTATTTTGTATATTTCTGATGAAGTTACCGGTTCTAGAAAGAATGGTCTTCCCTTGTTGGGATCTCGTGCTTGGGATATCGTGTAGGGATATCTTGCTTCCCTTGTTGGGATATGCCTGAATTCGCCTCCGGGTTCCGAGGAGTTTTCCAGTCTATTTGCGAGATTATCTACAAAGAATTCCAGGCAATTTCTAGCCAATCGTCTTTCCAAACTTTATTCCTAAAATCTTCAGTCACTTTATTCTGATTATACTTTTTACGAGGGTTGCTTTTATATTTTGGGATTTGGTAACCCTAGTGCTGCCAGCTGACAATTAACGTCTCTATCGTAAAGCTAGATACTTTTGATTGCATAAACGTCTCTATTGATGATGTCTCTATCGTAAAGCTAGATACTTTTGATTGCGTAAACATTGTCCTGCGATTATTTGTTACAAATTTCGACGTGGATTAACTCAACAACTGGTCATCGATGTACTTTATTTGACTTTTCGCGATAAAGCACCATCAAGGACTAGTACATGTAGAGCTAGTATGCACCATTAAGGACGAGTATGAGACCGGTAAACATTCAATATTGCGTAACTATTTGGTTGTCAAAAAATTTGTTTGCATTGGATTCCACATAATTAAACAGTCACTCAGAAGAAAGCTCTTGTCAATCGTCTAAAGAAATGCTCACCAGATATAATTCCGTTCTTTCAAAACATGTCTATGACACAAGTGATAAATAATGGAACTACACGTATGAACCGGAAAATAAACAGAAGTCGACTGTGTGGGTTTTGCAAGACTAGCTAGAACTAACCAACGCTTTATAGTAAATGGTCGTCTATTGCTTAGAAAAACTGGACATGTCGCAACCATACTAGTGGTACAACGTAGAACGGTCAATTACGAATGGCACACAGCCATTTGTTTGCCAGAATTCTTCAGAATAATAAAGAATATCAACCGCCGAACAAGTGTGAGCTTTGCGCTAGAAAATTTACTTGGCGCGATGATACCAGCTTCAACACTCCCGTAATTAATTAATTAATATTGGCTATAAATTGGAGCAACTAAACTAGAACGAGAGTGCTATAAAATATAACACGCTGTTCGACGTTCTGAATAAAAATCACGTTTATTATAATTCTATCAGTCTTTAATATATAAATTACTTTCCGGTAGAATTATAAACAATCAGTATATTTTGCATATCTAGTGCGAACATTTATTGGACCTTACATCAGTAGGTCATTGTGTAATTAGTTTTGCTGATTTTATAGTTCAGCAACATGTATTAAAAATGGAATTTAAATGTGAAATAGATGTGATACTCTTCTATACTATCAAACCATTAATATAAAAAATATAAAATATTTGGCTACAGAAATAATATGAGCATATAACACATTTCAATAAATAATAATTTGAAAAAATATCATTTCAGCGGTTTTTCCTGTCCTGACTTGGATATGCTGCCACCTCCGAGTGGAGATGTTGAAGTATGGTTGGATGGTACCTCTAGTCGTTTGATGATTCTAATATCTTGAAGTGCCCATCTTCCAGCTATGACCTTCCAGATTGGCTTGATGAGTAATCCTCCGGCCGTAAGTCTTATGAAGGCCCATACGACTATTTATAATGATCCATGAGTTTTGGCGTTATGCTAAATTGACTTCTTGAATATCTGGTTAAGTTCTTCTTCCCTGGTTTGAATCAGAGATCGTTGCCTATCATCTTTTAGGGTTCTTCGAGGCTTACATCTGTTTGATGGAATGAAGTGCTGTTTAACTGAATTTCAAAACTATCGATTACGGGAATGCTAGCTTGTTGCTGAGGACGAATGATCGATGTTGGTGTTTGAATTTAGCATACATCTCCTATCCTTATGATTTTTGTAGCATGAATCATAATTTGTTTCCTGGTTCCGCTACAGATAACTGATATGACCTCGGATTGGTTGGTGTTGAACATCAAAGTGTTCGTCGTCATAATCTTTGTCCAGACCGTTGTTTTGATAGAGTAAGGCTTTGCTTGACTCAATGTCAAGCAAAGTCTTACTCCTTCGCATTGATTTTGTATTAACTTAATAAGATGGTGAACTTATAACTAGTTTCATAATTCAAAAACCATCTTTTATATCAATATTATTTTTACTGAAACTTAATAGTTATTTGTATTTAGAAAGGTTATTATGTTACTTAAATTAAACTTGTATATATTACCCTTCCATTTATTTTGGAATAACTATGTTTGTACTTAATCCAAACAACTATTTCAATTCAATCTAATTTCTACTAAAATGTTGTTACTTATTTATTCCCGTTGTACACTTAGTTTTATATTAGTATAAGTTGTATTTTAAATAATTACATTAGCTCTACATTTCAGTATCCCCTGCCCCCCTCCCCCTCCCGTCGGTACCCAAACCGGGTGTTATATTTTGGTGGAAGCGCCTGGTATCAATCTAAGTACCTCTCGCATCTAAAAAATATGCAACAAACTTTGTCATATCAAATACAAAACTATTTATAGAGCTGTTTAAAAAGTTGTTTCAAAATAATATATTCTTGAAAAAATGAAATAGATATTGTAAACTTCAAATAAATATCGAATGTTAAAAAAGAATTAAAATATAAACTGACAATTCGTCAGGACAATCAAAATGTAGTTTCAACAATCAAATAATAAGTCGAACTTAGTAGTTCAAACTGGTGCGCGACGCTCTTTTTATTAAAATGTTTTAGACAATTATTGATACCAAGATATAAGTTTAAATATTTAATATTAACTTTAAATTATGAGCTAGAGGGGTTGATTTTGTATTAATTTAATAAGATGGTGAACTTATAACTAATATCATAATTCAAAAACCATCTTTTATAACAATATTAGTTTTACTAAAACTTAACAGTTATTTGTATTTAGAAAGGTTATTATGTTACTTAAATTAAACTTGTATTTATTACCCTCCCATTTATTTCGGAATAACTATGTTTATACGTAATCCAAACAACTGTTTCAATTAAATCTAATTTCTTTTAAAATGTCGTTACTTATTTATTCCCGATCTACCCTGAATTTTATTTTAGAATAAGTTTTATTTTTAATACTTAAATTAGCTCTACTTTTGAGTACCCCCCGCCACTACCGAAACCGGGCGTGCCAATATGAAGCACTCATTAAGAAGAAATGAATACCAAAATGAAGTAAATATTTGAGCCTTGCAAGAAGCATACAAGATTAGCATTATACAAACAGCATCCGTTTATCTTGCCAGACGATGGAAACTTAAAGAACATCATCACCGACGAGGCACATGAAAACAATGCACGAAGAGAATGGTTTAACACTCAGTTATGTTAGACAGAGATATCGGGTGATAAATGCGAAAAGTATAGTCAAGAGGATGATAAACAAGCGCGTAATATGTGTGAGGTACAGAACGCAAACAAATCAGCAGTTAATTGGGCAATTAATGGAGGTAAGAGTAAACCCGTGATGACTATTAACGCACACAGGAACTGATTATGCAGGATCATTTTTAATTAGAACAACAAAAGGTCGAGGATACAAGACTTACAAAGGATATATAGCGACTAGATGATAACCCGTCGTAAAACGACTATCCATTACCAGGTCATATTTTATTTACCCAAATGAGTTGGGTAGAAAATTAAATTATATAATATAATCTAACATAATAAAAAAATTTAAATGCACGCCACTGCTAGTATTGAATGTAAACTAATTCATGTTTCTTTTAATGCAGCATTTGTACGTACTACAAAAGTACTAACTATCTCACTCGCACATAAATGCTTGATATAATAAGTATCAAAAGCGTTCCACACACAGCCAGACGGACGGACAAAGTTAGACGTTTATATATAAGTATATTTGTTTGCCTCTCAACGAAAGGAATACATTTGGAAGTGTTGAGTGACTTAATATCATAAAGGTTTTGGATACATTCGTTGGCAAATATGCGTACGTCGTGACACACTTCTATGGATTATGGAAGCCGGAAGTTAAATTCGACGGATACCATTCCATAATACCATTTCAGACGAATTGTTGGAACAAAAGCGTTGGCATTTTACCAAGCATGCCAAAGTTTTAGGTAAATGTGGCGATAGTCAAATGGTATAACTGGCACTGGCGTGATAACTCAAAGCCATTTATTAATTGCAAGAACAGTGGTAGTCCCATCAAACCCGTTAGAAACACCAATTTGAATGCAACTCAAACGTCTACAATTAGTGAAATTACTAACCATAGTGCCTTAAGAAAATTTGTTATCTAATGTGAGTACAGTGCAATCTGACTTACACGCTCTATTGGGACACGCTGTACGACAATAAATATTTTTATATTTTGTTTCACACGCTACCTCAAGAAGCTTTCTATTTATTATATAATAAATAAAAAATTACTAAATCCAAATAATTATTTAAGTTGAAGTTGTAAGCATACACCGTGACATTAACTGACTTAACAATGTACTTATCTACTTAATCACTAATTAAATTCTTTTACAAGCATTTAAATTGATTAGACGCGGATATCTTCCGTCATTGTTTCAACGTCCACCTGTCGTACTTTAATTGAAGGACTGAGTTGCATTGACGAATTTATTGTTTGGTATTTTGCGTTAACATCCATTTACGCACAAATAAGTATAAAGAAGCCGAGAAAAAATGAATGTTACTAAGAGATGCGTAAAAAGTATGTTACGTATCCAATCATAAAAATTAATATAAGTACCGTATGTAGAAAAGTAATCAATAATTAATGAGTGTTCCGCTTTTATTATAAGCTTTTGTTTATTCTGCAAGAAATTATTATTCTATTTTACGTAATTAATCCCCAATAGATATAACATATTTGTGCCAATCTCGCTTCTAACTTCATAATATTGCAACGCTCTTTTAGTACTATAATACTTTACCGTTTGTTGTCCACGCAATTTATTCTTGACGTTTGGGAATAGAAAGAAGCCATTAAGACTGAAGCCATTTGGTGCCAAATCAGGACTGTATGGCGGATGACCAATTAATTCGATGGTTTGAGTGTTCAAATAGTCGATTGTTTGAGATGACCTATGAGAGCTCGCATTGTTATGATGAAGAATGATCCGACGGTGGTTATTCGTTTTCCTTATTCCACCGAAGACTTCTGGCAAATAAATGCTTGTGTACCACTCATAATTCATCATTTTACGTTCCTCTAAAGGCACTCTTGTAACATGACCAGTTTTTTCCCAAAAAACAAGCGACTGTTTCGAAGTGCTTCGAGCGGCGCGAACAACTTTTGTCGGATTTGGTTCATTTTGAAGCAACAGATCTACTGCTGTTTAGTCTCAGGCTCATACTCATAAATCCATGATTTGCTACTTGTTAAAATATTATATAAGACTTTTGAAGCACCATTGTTGAATGAACACGAGCATCCTTCTGAAGTTTTGTCAAATTATATGGGATCCAACATGAACAAATCGTTTTTACTGCTAAATGTTCATGTAATATTTTAAATATGTAAGTTGAACTAATGCCTAAGGTTGTTTCAATCTCACAGTATGTCACATGACGAGCTTGCATTATCTAGTATTGTAGCTAGTATTGTAAAGCATCAATGTTTTCTGGCACAACAGCTGATTTTGGACGACCTTCTTTTTTCGATTCATTCGTGAGCAAACGACGACTACTACGCTCAAATTCCTTATACCAGCATTTCACAGTGGAAAAGGATGGGACTTCATCGACAAAGGTCGAAATAAATTGATCGAAATACTCTTGTTTTGATAATCCACGTCAAAATTCGTAATAAATCATCACACGAAAATTTTCCCGAGTTAATACCATTTTTTTTTAAGACACTGTAGGCAATACAAATCGCGCTCAAATGAAAAAATTTTGTTATGAAGGTTATGTTAAAAAGAGTCAAACTATCAAATAGAAATGCGAGATGGCGCCTAAAAGACTCATTGTTGCCAAGGTTCAATACATAAATAGTGACCCTCGTATTCTTCACAACCTTTCATTCACAACCAACTAAAACTTGTTACCTATCTCCATACTCCTGCATCTAAATCTAGCGATTAATATCTTGTCCTCCATATTAATGTCTTTTGCGAAATATCTGGCTTTCGTTCGTTTTAGTCCAATCCTCCACCCAACATTTATACATATCAATTTCACTCCAAACAATTTTACTCGGCATCGATCTTTCTAATCCAAGCATACGCATGGTGAAATGAATTGTCTAAGATACGATGAAAAATTTATGTCGTACAAAATGAATTTGTGACGTTGACGGATTTATTCGATGCCACCAAAGTAGTATCGGAAGAGGCATCGCTTGTGTTCTTCTCGCGTTACTCTGGTGTTGGGTCTCTGCAATCTCTGTTCTCCCATTGCGTGGATGGTTGTTTGGTTTGTTCCTCTGACGTTGACTTCATGGATTCTCCATCAACGAAAATTTGTCAAGGAAGGGTTACAAAAGATTGATATGAATAAATAAAGTTAGAAGTGAGTATTGAGAGTACGAAAGATTTAGCAGAAAATTATGAACGATTGAAGTTCGTAGAATGACTTTAGATTTGAATTGATTTGTAATGTAATTTTCGCTTACATAGAACAAATCAGATTCCGGAGTGCGATTTCTCGCTGTATTGGAATATATTTGTTCTTTCGATGGTGGCCCAAAATGCGTCTGATGAATACTAGCTGAAGTAATTCCCTTTTATACGAATTTCCTGGGAAGAAGCTGCTTTTGGCGGGTCAATTTAATTTCCAAACGATAGTGGGGTAGTTTTATGCGGTCAACTCTTAGAAGCATTGCATAAAAACGCCTTCTGATAAATATGCTAAACTAACATCCAACCAAATTGTAGAAAGCACCAAAGGGGTGCAAATTTGTAACGGTTTGTTGAAAATAGTGTGCGTTAAAAATCCGTTACCCTTTTTTCTTATTTTTCCAGTTAAAATGATAACAATAGATCGGTTAGGCCATAAACTTATAATAATATAATCACAAAAGTTGTTGCGAATATTTAAAATGCGAAAATTCAAGGAAGGGAAAGAAGCTCATATATTTACAAAATACGGATACCGTTAGGCTTTCAGCGAAAGTGTTTATTTTCCTTTCAGAAATAAATACTTTTTTTTTGTCTATGCGGCGGCTTCTCTGTGGCACTTAATGCTTTTTCACACCGGCTGTTATTTAGATTTTATTTTTAAGCCTATTAACTCATTGTTATAAGAATTTGTATTACTAATATTTATTATTTATGAATTGATTGCCTAACTCACGTATTATATTTGTTTGAAACATTAATTTAGATTTGGTTAGGCAATTTATATATTAAATTAGCGGATTGCTCATTGAGTTGTTGAAATATTAGGAAATTGCTTATTGCAATCGTTAATTAATTAAAATAATGAAAATCCGATATCAAATTTTTAACGCGACATTATTGTTAAGCAAATTCAAAATGTTACTTTACATATTTTTTGCAATTGTTTATTGGCTGTGACAGCATATCCTAGGCGAAAAGTACCTAAAATGTTTAATGGTTTAAAACTTTGAAAATTTGGATGTACTAATGATCCATTTTACATAATTTACCCGAAAGCACAAGTTCAACGACGAGCAAGCGCAAAAATCCTTTGTTGGAGATATTATAGGCTTGTTATAGAACAACGCGGTTAGAACAACCAAAAGTACAAATAATAAAACTACTTAAGGCATTTTAAGCATTAAAAACAATTTGTCAACAACTCAAATCCGGTCTTAGTCAATCGCAGACAGCAGTCAGTTTACTATCTGCTAATAACCTAATCCACAAAAAGGTTGCTGGGCTTATATATTTATGGCAGAGTAAGGGCTTTTAAAACCGTTTTTACGGAATTATATAAAAATTTACAACATTTAAATGATTTGAAGTTTTATATTCACTTAAACACTTAATTACAATAAACTTTAACAATGGAGAAAATAACGCAACGTTCAGTTATAATTACAAATTGATTATTTCTAACTGCTAAGTAGAAAGGCAAAGTATTTAGAAGTATATAAAATAAATTAACAATACGGCAGCGAAAATGAAAATGTTTATTTTCTTTTAGAAATAAATATTATATGACTACTATATTAATAATTAATCGGACGACACCAACTTTCTTATATATCATAAGCTCGTATTCTAGAACAGCATAGAACAAAGCAAAATTACCTTAAATTGTCAAATAGAACAATCTAAATCTATGCATGCATTATAATCTATAAAATAATGTATACAACTCTCTCTCTCTCTCTCTCTGTCTCTCTCTCTATCTCTGTGCAAGTAAATTCATTTTTTCTAAACACACGTCTGCTGTCCGCTGTTGGCTGTCGATGTGGCGATAATTTATGTACAGGCACTGGCCATATTATAGCTCTCGTCAATTGCGTTCAAATACTTTACATTTACCTGCTTTACCTTTACATTTATCTGGCCGTTGCCCGCAATTGATCGATGCCCATCTAATCAACTCGATTGTAGCATATAAGTCTCTTTCGTTGTTAATTTATTATGATAAATATGATGAAGAAAACCTTGATAAATGATATACCTTTGGCACTTAGATTTTAACGTGACAGTTAAATAATTGTAACTTAATTAAAGAATTAATTTTAAGTTCTTAATTGATTCAATTATGTATGTAGCAACCTGTTGCTTGCTTTTTTAAAATAATATACTCTCTACTAATTGAAGTTTATTGTATTTAATGAGTGTTCTTTCTTAAATAATTCAAATACCTTTTGCATTTAAATGTTTAAATGCCACCAATCATCTTGCTTTCAAGCAATTAAGCCGATATAATAAAAGTGACACTTTTATTTTATCTTCAGGAAGAGGAGTGAAATTGAAAAGATTCATAATGTGTAGAGTGTAGTCGCTGTGGTAACAGTTCATTTATATAAAATATAAATAAATATGTATTAATTAATAATGGGACGTATACTCCCGCATCGGCATATTATCAGTTTATTTGAATTAGTTCAATAGTCATTTATTAGTTAAAAAAAGCTTAAGTGTCTGATGAAAATTGATTTTATACTTTCCGGAGAGATTCATTCCAAATGGAATAATGTTGCAGGAGTGCAAGTATAAATGTTGGGTGGGGGGATTAAAATTGTGAAATATGAAATTAATGTGATGAGGCATGATGATAATAGAATCATGAAGGATGTATATATGTTAATGCTGAAGAAAATAATCCTTCGACAGATAAAAGATGTATGGGATGGATTGAGTGTGAATGAGTCTATGATAATGGATGTAGAAAGACAGGAAAAAGAGGTCAAAATTTGAGATAGTAAGTAAAATCATAAGTATAAATATATAAAAATCGGGAAAACAGTTCATGCGTATTTAGTATAACTAAGTAAAATGTTCTTGTCCAGTAGTATATAATATCAAATGAAAATCATCGGTAATTGGACATCAGGTT
>WYDF02045453.1:0-12292 GCA_009867245.2 Adranes taylori | reverse complement strand
ATCGTTTAATAATAGAGGTTTTGTAGTCTAGACTTTATCCATATAAAAGGACTGATCTCAGCAACAACTTTGAAAATGAAAAAAGTCGTAATTTTAATGTTTGCATTATTTCCAATATGTTCTTTCATCAAAAGCTGCATTAACTTTACCAGAAAACAATTATTTCTTAGAAAAAGATTATTTCATTGGTCTACTATATTTATGTCGACAGAAAATTGTTCGAACGCTTGTTGGACCCTTATAATCGGATTAAAATCGAAGCAGGCATATTATTTTTGCCGGTCCTCTGACATTACCATAAGCCAACTTTGTAGACCACTCTGTAGTCTAAATTATTTTTAAGTTAAATTTTTTGTAATTGCATATTCTTATGATAAATGCGTTTTTGACACTTCAAACAAAGCTGCTGTCAGTGGGTCAATCTACATCTGTCTGGATTTTGGGTCCCTGAAAGTTTTCAAAATTTTGTAAATTTTTGATTAAGACAATTTGCATTCAATAAAATCTGGAGTATGATTTACTATTATAAAAACGCAAATTGATTACTAGAGCTTCAAACGAGCTGCGCTGTCGTGTGCTGTAAACAATTTGTTTATTTCTTAATAATCGAAGGTTATAAGCAATTATAAACATTATGACGTGAGGCTCTGATTGAGCAAATTAAATTCCATTATTGGTTTTTGCATAAAATCGATTATCTTGTCAATCAAATTTACAATAACATTACACAAAAAATAAGAAATTATGCATAGAAAAACCTTTTCGTCATTGACATTTAGCGTTTATTGTATGAGAAAAAAAAAAGAATATCGATGTGTAAGACATATCGTAATGCACATTATATAACCTTGTATTAAACTTATTGTTAATTTGTTTATTACTTAGTAAATACTATGAAATTGTTCAATTATTCCAAGGGTTTTTAAATAAATTATTATATATTGTTTGTGGCTTACTTATTTTATTAATCAGGTATTCAACGGTATTTCTTCTACAAGATTCGCTCAGTTTTATATAATTTGTTCAAGTAAGTATATTAGTATCTACAAAATAATATACAAGTGTTATTTGCATTCTTAAGACTGCAATAATAAAATGTCATATAAAAGTGTATATGCCCGCAATAAATCTATATTCTATTAGGATGGTTTTTATTCCAAGCCATATTAATTACTGTTGTGAATATCAGCAATCATACTCCGGATTTTGTGAGTAACTGTTGGTTAACTGGATAACATTGTGTAACTTTTGTATGCAAAGAAATAGAGGGATGCGAAATAGTGAGGGAGAAATAGAGAGAGGGATTAAAGAAATAGAGACGGTTAAATTAGCGAAAAGGTGTAGGCTGAAGATGTTATTAAGAATTCATTTGAAAGTTTTACTTGTCACTGCCAACTTGGTGGAAATTTAAGAAAAACGTCTGAGAATCACAGGCTGATATTTCGCACACTCGACCAATATCTTCTGCCGTAGAACCTTTTCTCTTGGGAAACAACAGTTACCCTTATTGAAAGTTGTTATTCCGCGGCTAGGTCGGAATTCCGAAGCACGTCCGGATGATTGGCTTCAATTTGTTCTCTGGATGAGGCGTCTACTCGAGTTTCGATGAGCGAGTATCTAATCGCGGAAAAAATAGGATAGGGAGTACATACAAAAAATAATCACAATTAGCAATAACAAGACTACCACATACCACTTTATTAAAATTTATATAATAACAATACGTAATGGAAATAGTAGTATGCAACACAATTTGAATAATCATATATGTAATAACAAATTATAATGGAAAGTTTAATTGCCAGAAAGGTGTATATTTTATATGAAATTATTATAATGTACGTACACAATACTAAGGTACTAATTCCTAATAGGGTTGTACAATTACTTCACAAAAACCCCAATCCTTCGTTGAACTTTTATAAATTCAAAACATTTAACTCATTAAAAGGTGTGGTGGTGACAATAACTTAAAACATAACACCTTGGAAACTTCTAGAGGCTTTACAAGTTACAACACAATCACTCTCACTCTGAGTAAAGTATCCTGACCTTCTGGTGGTGCTAGCTCTTTTTCTAGCCAGAGATATCCTCATCGCTTGAACTATCTCTCTCTGTGACCTTCTACATTCTCCAATGAAGAAGGTGCAAACGATCTTATTCCTTTTCATATGACTTTATTTTCACTAAATATGGTAATTTATAATAATAAAGATGCGAACACAGCTTGAGTCACTTTGAAAATGAGTGTAAAATATAATCAAATACTATGCCAAAATCAGACAGAAGATAACGCGTTTTAGTGCTGTAACCAAATTGATGCAAGTGGCTAAAAATCTTTAACTTTTGCAAATAGGCTACTTGTGTCCATTTGAATGCAACAAAAAACAGTCATAAATTATAAAAGAATTAGTAAATTTAGATACAATTTAAATGGGTTTACCTCATATCTTGAGGTTTTACCTCAAGATGTTTTTTATTTAACAAGGTGGCGGTTAACGAGTATCCATGCAAGTTGGACATGGTTAAACATATCCTATTTTAGTTCTCCCCCACTTGTTGTTACAGTAACGTATCAATATGATACAATATCTTAATCTGATTATAATTAACGATATCCCCATCAATAAATCCCAAGTACTCTAAAAAAAGCAATAGAAACCAAGTTACACGGACTGAGTATACTCCCCCTCCCCCCTTTTTTGAAATAAGTCACTAAATTACTTAAATTCTTTTCATTATGACTCCTCCCTTGATTACAATTTCAAAATTTACTAAATTCCCTTATTATTATGATATCCTCCTAATGGCAATTTTTTGACAATGCCTACTGGACGAGAAATACAACACTTTACTGATTCCTAACAAGATTAGTTAAAGTATTTCAAATTCAAATTTCAATTATTATACGGCTTGATGCGCACAAAAATGAAGCAAAAAGACAATTACAGGTTTATGCAAAAAGTACTTTTCGATCAATGTTGCCACGATGAGTTGGACAGTTGGATGGAGGAGAACTCCACACATGTTAGAACGAAAAGTTGTGAAGTCTCCAACAGCTGCTTTATGTCTTTATCACCAAGGACATCCAAGAGACAGATGCACGGCTTGCTCCACTCCAAGATAATGGCACGCAACAAGTCCCATGTAAACATGGTGCTTCAAAAATTCTTCCAAAGTTTCATTAAGTTGTTCTCACGGTGAGTATACAACTTTGACAGGATACGACTACGTCCACTGCAAGTACATCCCAAAGCGATTCGCCTCGGAACCAGTCCTAGGGATATTGTTCGGAAATTTCAGACATGCTCTAGTGTCATTTTGACAACCAAAAATCTGAATTTCCTTACCTAAACTGTATTAACCCACCAATGGTGCCTAGTGGCTTAATTTAAAGCTAATATCCATTTTCCAACACTTATCACAATTACAATTTTCATTATAAAGGCTTAAATTGTGGATGTCAAAAATTAGCATGCGTTATGGAAAATATTTGGAAGAAAGTGTTATATCTGGCCTTTCCAAAATTCAGCCAAGCCGGAAAAAACCTTGTACTTTTCCCACAAGGCACCAAAGTCCTATTGGTTAACTAGCGCTGAGGTAATCTAGCAGCCAATCGGATAACCAGATTTACGACCAGATCCGAACTACAATTTCCATAATTAAATATCTCTAACAAACTACTTCAAATATGTAGACCGTCTACACTCGGCGATCTACAACGGAACTGTTACTCTATGGTACTGTACCGTTCCGCGATACCTACTTCGTCCAACACTTAAGTTTCCTCATAGCACAGACAATACGTCTTCAATTACAACCCTATTATTAACACAAGCAATTTCATATTAAATCCCCTACAGTCAAAACATGTCTTGGCAATAAGGGTATGTCAAAGCGTCCTCTGCATCCTATAAACTCAACAGGCTTTTGTTAATGTCAGGGGCATACGCTTTATATATAACAGGTAAAAGCGCTATTTTTTAATTACGTAATCAAGGTAAACAAATATATTAGGCTCAAAAATATCCTTTAAAATGAATTGGAATTAAGTGTTATCAACCAAAACTGGAGTTCTATGTGATGCAGAATACCAGGAATTTAGCAAAATGTTCCCAAATCAAGGAACTTCATTGAAATTCAATGTTAGTAGCAAAGTCTACTAAAGACACAATTGACCGATTACGTACCATATTTTATATAACTTCAAAATGAAATAATGTTCTAACAACAGATAATTACTTATGCTTTATTAGGTAAGTAGCATTCACTCAAATGTATTACCCGTGTGGGGTTACTAGGCCCTATCGGCCACACCCCCCCCCCACCCTCAAAAGGTGGCGGATAGGGGGGTGCCTCCCAGATATGGGTGGTACTTGGGAAACCAAATACCCAGGGCGGACCAAAACTAGGCAGTAGCTGTGTCATTACTGACTTGGAGAACATTAAAGAATGACTTCGCTAAGAACCCAAAGTCAGACATTTGCAGGCGATAATCACAAAAGGATTCATCCGGCTGTAACACTACGCGACAGAAAGGAGAGGGCCCTACTGTGCGTATATGTATCCTTAGAAAACTCAACATGGACACTAACTCGAAGACATATGGCAGGACGCCATGAGATCCGATTGACAATCGGCGCTCGAGCCCCAGGACCACGAGCGTGAAGTTAGTAACTGGCTATAGGAGAGTAAGTAGCTGGCTATAGGAGAGTAGGCATCCTATAGAAAATATGCTACTGGAAAACAAAAATCAAAACCGACAATGCACAGGATGTGCACATGGAACGTGCAAGGTATGAACAAAACCGGTAAACTTGCCACCGTCGAAAAAGCACTCACAAATATCCGCTTTACCGAAATATCAGAAACTCACTGGAAAAATAGTGGACACTACATAACTGAGAATGGAAACTTTGTGATATGCTCTGGAAACGAAAACCACAGCATTTTCGGTGTGGCCTTTCTGATACACAAGAACTTTAAAGAATCTGTCCTGGGATACGAAGCTATCAACGATCGAATAATTACACTGAAAGTGCGAGCAAAGCCAGTGAACCTATAACCCTAATACAATTCTATGCCCGCACGTCGACGTGCCTCCAAAATGAAATAGACAACTTCCATGGTGTACTCTCGAACACAATAACTAAAATGCCTAACAGAGAGCTATTAATCATTCTGGGTGATTTCAATGCCAATATTGAGGAAACAGATACCAATACACATCTACGCACGGTAGTGAGAAAATATCGCATAGGACAAAGAAATGAACGTGGTCAAATGCTTATCGAATTTTTCGAGGAGAACGAACTATACATATCTAATTCCCATTTCCAACATCATATTAGAAATTTGTAAACTTGGAGATCTCCTGATGGACATACACGCAATCAAATTGACTACATTCTTACCAAGAGAAGATGGAGAAGCTCTTTTAGAGCTGTGAAGTCCTATCCTAGCTAGGATTGTGGAAATGAGCATAATGGTCTGGCGGCAGAAATCTGCCTCAGACTACAGAACAACAAACGCCGCCTTCCAAAAACCAATCCTTGGCACAATGGGAAAAACGAGAGCTTTCAAAGTGTAGTCAAAGACAATCTTGATAAAATATCGCAAGAAAAAATCAGCTAAATGAACTCTGAGGAACTTTGGACAAAAGTTCCTCAGAGTTCTTCATTGAGCTAGCTGTCGAATCTGTATATCCTGATAAAAACCAACCAAAGAAACCATGGATAACGCAAAGCAATTGGGAAATAATTTCCGAACGAAACAATTTAAAAGGCAAAGGACTACAGGAGAACGCTGGCCAGGAGACATATATAGAGAACTGAGCAAAACCATTAACAGAACGCTTAGGATTGACAGCGTTGCGTACATTATTTCAATATGTGAGAATATCGAAAAACATGCACACCAAAACCAACCACGGGATCTATTTAAAAAAGTGAAGATGCTCTCAAAAACCTTCCAAAGCCAGTACCTTCCAATTAAAGATTACACCGGTGTTACCCTGACTACGACACCTGAAATTATAGAAAGATGGCGTCAATACTGGGAGAATCTTATGGCCTCTGAAGAGACTGGCATACAGGAGAGAACCTGTCGCTTGAAGTTCGGTTACGTGAACCACCAATTTTTAGAGACAAAGTCGAAAAAGCGCTTAAAATATTAGTGTCAAAAAAGCGCCAGGCTCAGACAATATTGTAGTGAAAATGTTAAAATGCACTGGAGACAAAGGTACTATCTTGCTGCACCAAATTTTTCAAAAAATATGGGAAACTGTAAACTAGCCAGAAGAATGGACGAAATCTGTATATGTTCCATTACACAAAAAAGGCCCAAAAGACGAATGCAGTAATTACAGAACTATTGCTCTAATAAATCACGCAAGCAAAATACTGCTGCACATCATACAAGAAAGGCTCAAAATTTACCTTCTTCCCAATGTACCCCCAGAACAAGCAAGTTTTGTGCCAGGCCGAGAAATGAGAGATCAAATTCTAAATGTGAGACAGATGGTTGAAAAGTTGTGTGAATACAATGTCTCAGCTATGTTATGTTTCTTGGATTATAGAAAGGCTTTTGACATGGTGCATTGGAATAAGCTGTGGTCCATTTTAAAAGAAATGGGAGTTCCCTGATAGAACAACTATATAGCAACAACCTGGCTCAAATCAAAATAGGAATCGAATACTCAGGAAAGTTTAGAGTACGAAAAGGCGTAAGGCAGGGATGTATTCTCTCCCTTATACTTTATGGAGAATGGATATTGAGAAAGGCGCTAGAGAACTGGAGGATGGAGTATCTATTGGAGGAAAAAATTTCGAACCTTCGATAAGCAGATGACACTTTTGAATCGGCTAAAAATGAACAACAAATATATGAACTCTTACAACGGATCGAGAAAGTAAGGCTGGAATGCGGACTACGACTAAATAGATCTAAATCCCACTTGAAAATTATAGATCGGGCAGGAACGGTTCCTTCACCATTGCAGCAGATCCATGACATAGTAGTAAAAGAAGAGGTTATCTATTTGGGCACGAGGATAAAAAATGGGGATAGCTCAGAGCAAGAGATTAAAAGAAGAATTGGGATGGCAAAGGAGGCTTTGGGAAGACTGGTTAAAATTTGGAAAGACCACCGTATCCGCGAGTAAACTAAGGCAAGACTGGTGAAATTTCTAGTGTTCCCTATTGTGGAATATGGCTCGGAAAACTGGACCATAAATGCTGCATGCCGAAGAAGAATTACGACATTTGAAATGATATGTTACAGAAGAATGCTGAGAATACCTTGGACAGCAAACCGCACCAATGCATCCATTTTAAGAAAACTAGAGTACGCGAAAATGAGAGATTATTACCAACAAGCCATCGATGCATACTTAAATTCTTCGGCCATGTCATACAGAAGGACGGTATGGAAAAACTCATGTTACAGAGGAAGGTTGATGGCAGAAGGTCAAGAGGAAAGTTACCGGTGAGATATATAGACCAAATAAAGGATACCACACGCATGTCGGTTTTCCAAGTGATGCGTACTGTAGAAGACGACGAAGGGTCACTATGCAGATTCCATGAACGAGTCAAGACGTCTGAAATCGGACAACGACCGAAGAGAGATATTCACTCAAATTGTCAAACGCATAACTGAAAAAATTGGCAAAAGCTAGTTGCGAAATTGTTCTAAATAATGGTCTTCGTATTACAAAAAGTGCGATGAAAAGCATGAAGCATGAAGTTCAACCGAATGTTGAAGATATGTTGAGTGATGTACTACACAAATCATCTCAAGATATATCTATTTCTGCAATAGATGATAAAAATGAACCAAATTTTAATCATAAGACACCTCCATCATCTAAAAAACAAAAACCAAAGTCAACTAAATCTAAAATTTCGAAACGTAAAACTTCTAGCAATGATTTACAATTTACATGAATCAGCAATAATTTAGCTCCTATAGAATCAACTTTTCCTGTCGGAAACTATAATGATTGAGCCAAGTCCAAGTTGAATCCGCACGAATAATTTAAAACATTTTTTGATGATGAATAATTAGTCCAGGAAACAACAAAGTATGCCATTTTTCGTGAAAAGCAAAATCCACAAATTACAGTGGCGGGGCTTCGAACTTTCATTGAATTCTCTTGATAAGAGGTTATAACTACCACATTAGCCTACGTAATATGTGGAGCAACGATGATGATTTGTGAAACAATCTAGTACGTGACTCTATGCGCAAAAATAGATTTAACGACATTTTATAATTCTTACACTTTGAAGATAATACTCAAGGCCGGCTCCAAAGAAAAGCCAAATCCTGATAGAATGTGGAAGCTTCGGCCTATTACAGATCGTCTAACTAAAGGCCAAAATGATAGAAAATTTTCATCCATACAAAATTTATCATACGATGAAAGTATGATAGACTATTTTGGAAAACATGACTTCAAGCAGTTCATAAAAGGAAAGCCTCTGCGGTGTGGGTTTGGGTCTGATATTTGTTCATCTTCATATTTTGAAAACTTGTCCAAGTCTACTGAAAAAGGAACTCAAGAAAGAAAAGCGTGGTTTTTGCAAGTCGGCATTATTGTCGGCATCTAGTCGGCATCTAATGAGATTTTTGCAAATCGGCATTATCAAATGAAAGTGGAATCCGTATAACAAAGTTGGTTGATAATAGCGTAGTGTCTATCGCATCAACGAGTTTTGGCGCACATCTAATGAGCAATGCATCGCGATACTTTAAGGAGCATAAAAAGAAAGTGCAGGTTCTACATCCATGCGCCGTTACTGAATATAATTAATAAATGTGTGAAGTCGTTCGATAAGATCCAAATGTTTCTCTTTACCGTATTGCATATAGAGGAAAAAAATGGTGGAGTTCTTTTATGAAGCTTCTAATGAAGCCACTCTAACAGTGAATCGATGGAAAAATAAATAAATTTGAGGAATGATGATTTCGACATCAATTGACATACTTGATAAGGCAGTATTAATTGCGTTAGATAAAATGTGTGCGTTGCAGCTAACTCCCATAATGTTACGCAGTAATTTTTAAATTAATTATTTGTGAACATTATTTGTTCCACGTTACTTCAATCCACCAAAATTTAAGTTTGTGTTGTCTGCAGAAATGGCCAATATTTTATTAGAAATTTTTTTATCATTAACACATTAAAAAATATGTTGGAACAAATACACGGCCGTTTCACTTGTAATTGACTCTATATTTAATAATTGAACTTTGATTCCCTCTTTGATATCAAAATATCTTATCAGAATTGGCTACAATTTGATTTCATTATGATTTGATGCAACTGAAAGCAAGGTAACATATGAGGTTTCTGACAGACCATTTTCCGAATTATTATCGCAAAAGTTTTTGAACACATTGGTAACAATTGCTTCACATTTCGTTCGAGCACAACTAAATGTTTGGCTATAAAACTTTTTGATCAGTTTTGACGTGCACTCGGTGCTTCGGAAGCTGTGATTATGTTTACTTGTGTGGAATGCAAACATTCCTTCATGAATTGCCAACAACTTTTCAGATTCGCCATAACTCTAAGAAGCTCGAGTCAACGTTTGTCATTTTCTTGGATGATGACGGTGTATCTGAGGCAGATTTATGCTTATTAGTTTTACAATGGTCCTTAATAGCTGAGAGCCACGACTCCCAGTATCAAATTGACCGGAACAAATAGTGCATTTCATCTATTCCTCTTTTATTTGTAAGATGAATGGAAATTCAGTCATCAGTTTCTCATTAAATGTATTTATTCGCCTTTTTTTAATTTGTCCACCCATTTTATCTGCAACAATAAAATATTATTTAAATTAAATAATATTATTAATTAAATTTTAATTATTAACCCTTTCGTTACGGACAATTTTTAAAATCACAGTGTACGTATGCCGTTTTTTGAAAATTGTAAACAAATTTAAGAACGTAAGCATAAGTTTTTATAATAAATCATATTTATATAAATTATATTATAAACACTTAGTTATAGTAATTTTATAAACAAAAGATGAGAACGAATGTAGTACAAATAAAAACACGTCCGTTTTTTATAGAATGCAAATAACAAATGATGCTGACGATGCGAGTGATCCACGAGTAGTGATCTCATGTTAAAACATATAAATACGTTTGCCGCAACTGGTGCGTCACTTTCTTCAAGTTTGCACACGTTAGTTTCACGTTTGTAGTTTGTTTATACGCTACGGAAATTTTATAATTTCATATAACGCGTACAGTGGGTATCAAACGCTTGCAATACAAGGTAAACGCTTACATTGGGTCACCTTAATTATTATTAGCAAATTTTAGGAGCCATAATCCGATACTTATTTCAACTTGTAATAAAAACTATGCTTGATCCACATTTAAAAACATTTAATAAAAACTGTGGGTTTGCATGACACTAGAAATGCAATGGAAACTTATAATTCTCCCCTAAATTGTCGTTAAGAGATATGTATAAACATTGCCAGAATTACAATACTTATTTAGAATTGGCTGGAAGATTTCTATAAAGTTTATTTTAAGCTGATAGTTACTTTTAAAAATGGATCATACTTTTAGAACATCTGCGTTAGGGAGAAAATATCGCGAACTGAATTTAAAATAATTATAGCTTAAGATGCTAGGATCTCATAAGAATTTCCATTAATTCCTGCATTTTACATATTTCATTATTTATTAAAATTCACCGTTATACTACAAAAACAAATACAGCTACAAAACCACTAATAATCCACATTATTTGCAATGTAAAGTTGCCAAATATATGGATAGTATTGCAATAAGTCGTGTAAAATAATTCAAGAACTGATGCCTGAAATTCCTGAAACAGCACCACAATTATACGAAATATACCAATCTTCTTGAAACTACATCTTCTAGGATTTCAACGCTTCTATCAAATATTTGATCTCTCTAAAAAGAGAGGTAGATATCTTTGTCCTGTTCCATTAAAAATAATTGTCCTTTTAATATATTATTTATTTTGCCACAACAAAGATTGAAATTTAACTTATCTAATGTAACGAATCTATCTTGCCTTGGAATTGGAGAGAAGGGACGAGCCTTGAGATTGACCAGATTGTGCACCGCACAAGGGCGCCAGACAACCAGAGGCAGCCTTTCTATGTTATAATTTTTATATGACAATCTAAGTTTTTGTTCGACTTAAAAAAAACTACAATTTTGTGTTTATTATAAGAAATGTTTACATAATTCCTAGATCTCCTGTTGTGTTTTTTTTTTTAATAAATCACACGTTCTATTATGATTTGGATATTTTTACTGTGCCACTTTCTTTCAATGGAATCTTTTATTCCGCAATTTGTAAACAATAAGGAACACGTTATAATTAATTGAATTTACAGCAGAGAAGTATAATATATTTGTTATTGCTAGCACAGAATTACAATGCAATTGTAAGTACAATACATTTCTTATATTCTTCTTAATATCTCTATAATAAGTAGTAGTGCGGTTTTTGAAAGAAGACGATCCAAAGAAATGCGATTGGAATGTGATCCCTATTAGGGTTATCCAATTTCAATTAAGAAATTAATAAACAAATTTTAAATGGTAAAACGAAAACCAATGAATATTTCTACTTAGTGCAATATTGTTTAATATTTGAACATGAAGTTTATTACATGTGTTTCAATCAAATTTGCATTACATATTATAAATTTTATAAACATAAATGAAATGTAATGAAAATAGATTCCTTTCTAACGTAACCACACTCTTTTACTTCAGCACGAAATGGAACATGCAAAGAAATGCACAAAATTCAGTAATAAAAAAATATTGCACCAAATTTAATAGATGTCATAAAATAGGCTCACTGGTTTCTCTCATATTAAAAAGATCAGTAGCGTTGTACCAATTACTGAACATTTCTATTTTGCAATTTATTTTTTATATATTATTTAGTTTAAACTTCTTAATTTTTTAAAACTTTAAGTACATATTTTATATAATAAGTTTACCTCTTATAATAATTCTCGATATTTGGTTTTATAAATATTTGAGACTTTTTATAATATAGATAGTGCGCGTGGTAAAACCATTTCTGGTGAAGCTAGAAAAGTAATTATCAATGGTATTAGTGTTTGTGATGAAGAGCGCGAAAAAAGCTTTTTGTAAAACAGTTCATCAAGCCACTGAGAGAGCTGCTTTATATATTGGCATTTCTATTAGCATCATCGCTAGAATAAAGCGAGAAATGAAAGCGGATTAATTAAAAACTCCTGGTACC
>WYDF02045431.1:0-12293 GCA_009867245.2 Adranes taylori | reverse complement strand
ATAGAATTATTTAGAGCCGCCACAAATAAAATTAAATGGGCAAATGTAATAGCCAACGTCCTTAAGGATAAGGCACCATTAGAAGAAGAATAGAATTTATTTTCTAAATGTAATTTGAAAATCTTTCTGAAACTCAAAGTTTTTTAAAACAAAACAAGACCTTCAAATGTTACTTTATCAGTGGTTTATTACCATAGATAAAATTATTGTAATAGTTAGTTTGACTTAGTTGCTGTTGGTTGGTTGTTGGTGTAGGTAATAGAAACAAAGGTGAATGTATGCCTACACTGCAAATAGGTAGCAAAAAAAAGCAACAGATTTATTGAATGTTTATGGAATTTTAGGTAGTTGTAATCCTGTTTTCTGTAAAAATGGGAAAATATTCACATATATTTATTTAAGTAAATGGCATATGTACTATAATATTAAATAGTATGTACGATTATATTGTTAAAAAATTGTATCAATATATTAAACATTTTAGGATTATAAGGTGCGGATTTCAGATAACTGATTGTAGAGAAATTAAGAAGACATTAATTTATTATTTAATAAAAAAGAAAGAAAGGGAAAATATTCTAGTCAAGTTTTATATGAATTAAAACTTTGTTTATATGGAAGAAAATTTTACATTGGCAAATGATTTTAAAGTATTGGTGAAATGAATGATACCAATTGTGACAAAATAAATTGTTCTGAGCAAAGAAGTACAGAACAATAAAAAATAATAGTGTAGAATATAAATTTAATGCAACTTATATGGATAGTTTAAAAGAGGAACAAGATGGGATTTGTAATAACAAATTTTGTTCTGCTGCCAAAAATTTAGATCAGAAGAAAAATTCATCTTTTGAATATGATTTCCAGGTTGTGGATGAAATAATTTCAACCGAGGAAAGTGCTAGATCGCAAGCCGGTGGCAAACTATTAGATTCTAGAAAGCATTTCAGTACACAACAGAATGCAAATATTAAATATAACTTCAAAGTAATTGACGAGATAAACGTAAAAAATTATAGTAGGTTGACATATTCTAGTGATCACGCAAGTAAAGCTCAGAAAACTAAAGTAAAATCTATATCTAATAGTGATACCACTACCAAAATATGTTCAAAAAATGAACAAATAAACAATTTTCAAAAGCTAATTGCCTATGAAAGTAAAACACAAACAAGGGACACATTGTATGAATCGAATTTTAGAAGTGTCGATGAAATAAACTCCAAAGCACAATGTGGGAATAACATTTATATGTTCGATTCTAATTTCAAAGTCATTGACGAAGTGAGTTCAAGAGAGGAAAATAACGATAACTTACAAACCGAAAGTGATTGCATCAAAAAGTATTC
The DNA here is from genome assembly GCA_009867245.2 of Adranes taylori. Taxonomy (NCBI): domain Eukaryota; kingdom Metazoa; phylum Arthropoda; class Insecta; order Coleoptera; family Staphylinidae; genus Adranes; species Adranes taylori. The sequence continues at coordinate 10,944 of WYDF02045431.1, read as the reverse complement.
TAACGTATATAGAAATATAAAATACAATAAGGCAGATGTGTCTCGGTCTGATTTTAAAGTAATAGATGAAGTAAGTACAAAAACTGAAGATTCCAAAACTATGGACCGTATAAATGAACATATGAGAAACTCGCGAGCGAACACTTATGAGATGAATAAATGTAGTAACGATAACAGTATACAGCAAACAAATTTGATTTCAGTAAATGATTTCAAAGTTATTGACGAAATAAACTTAAAGGATCAAGATTTCAAAGTCATTAACAAGCAATGTAAAATTAATAAAAGTAAAACGCAAAGCGATAATCTAATTATTTTGAAAACAGATTTTAAAGTTATAGATGAAGTGATTTCAAATGATGAAAAATCTACGGAGTTAACATATGAAAATGAGAGAACCAAACTTTCTACATATCAAAAAAAACACGATATAAAAACGGATTTCAAAACAATGCAAATAAAAAATGAGGAAGTCAATCAAACACAAACCTGCGATCAGCGCAATAAAACCGGTTTTACTGATCTAGAAAGAAAAGCACAAAAGACAGATACACTTTCTGAAACTCTTTTCAAAATTGTAGACGAAATTGATTCAAAGGACGAAGATAGTGTTAGATTAAAAGATGAGACGCGAAACAAGGAAAGTGCAATTTCTGAATTTAAATTAAAGATTATTGATGACATAAGCCCGCTAGATAAGAAAGTTAGTAGTAAAGTCCATAGTCATGACAAAACTAATCATAATGATCACAATAGTACGAAGCAACAAGTAAAATATAAGAAAATCAAGGCTTTGTCGTCTAAACGTCTAGTGGAGCAAACGTATTCTAAATCTTTCGAAACCACTTCTCGGAATTTAGATTCTATTTTGACTTTAAGAGTTATTGACAAAGTACATGGTGACTTAAGACGTTCACATGATCGTGAAAAGATGCATAGAAGAAAGTCTGAATATAGTTCAAAACATCGTACAAAATGTGTAAATAGTAAAATTTTAAACGATTGTAATGATCGCAAAAGGAGATGTTCCACTAGTGATAAACTTGTACGCCAAAAACAATTCGAAGGTTGTGAAGAATTTACGTTAAAAGTTGTTGATGAAACAGATTCAAGAGATGAAGTAATTGAAAAGCTAGGAATCTATAATGATCCTAGCAAGAAAAAACGCTCAAATGATGATTGTAGTATTAGTCAACAGATTGCTACTTCTACACTTAGTTTCAAAGAGTTAGAAACGAAGAGTCACCACGTGAAGAAAGAACATGATATAAAAATACATGAAAAGCAAAAGGTTAAGAATGATCCTACTGATAGTCCACTTACGTCTCAGAAGCGGGATATTTTTTCATATTCAAATTTTAAAATTATAGACCAAATTCACTTAAACGCGGACGTAAAAGCTAAAGATAATAATCCAAACAAGACACAACGATCTAATGATAAAGACCTTTCAAAAGATAAACAAATTGAGATGTTAGAGGAAAACTATAACTGTATAAATGATAGTAGGGATTGTAAACAGAGGCAAACTGTAATGCGTGAATGTGATTTCAGAGTTGTTGACGAGGTAGATTTAAAAGATGATGAAATCAAAAGATTAAGGGCTTTAATCAATTCGAAAGATGATGAAATTAGGAAATTAAAAGGTTTAAATTGTGAGAAAGGGAAACTTATTGATAACCAGAAATTTATAGTTCAAAATAATCTTGAAACTTTTGAATCTGAACCAAAAATTGTTGATGATCAATTTGCAAAAGAGGAGAGAATTAATAAAGCACGGACGAGTGATTATAATTGGAAATCTTTTGAGACTACAGAACAAAATTACGTATATTTCAAGGTTATTGATGAAATTGATTTATAATAGTATCTTATAAAAAATTTCATTTTCGAAAGTAAAATCACCACGGAAAGTCTAGTCCAATTGACGTCGTATTAGGTTACAAGTATTAATGAAATCAGTTATAACAATTAATGGTTTAAAGATTCTGTTTATGTAGCGCTAACGAAAGCGCCAAATATTACAACAGAGAATAAAAATTAATATTTTTGAAGAGCAAACTGTCGCTTTTGTGCTTTGAAAGGAATTGAAGGTTTTTAATGATGACGTAATGAAGAAAGAAGTGAATAATAAAAACATTTATGTAATAGGTAGGTCTATTGTAGAGAGAATATTTGATAGTTGTTTATTTTTTACACTTTTTCAAATTTACTTTTTAATTTCTATATGGATAGTTAAAGCTTTAAATGCTAAATAAAATAAGCTCAGTGGTATACGGCTACTAACAAAAGAAACTTAAAAGATAATGTAGAATACTACCAATTATTAGAACGAGAAATAATTGTAATTTTATTTCTAGAAAACTAAAATCCATATAATTAAACATGTAGGTGAATACATTTTGTTCACAGTGATAAAAATATTTTCATCATAATAATTTGTTTTATTAGTGTTTCGTTTTCTTTATTTTGTTGTATTTTAAGTTAATTCATTTATTCGTAGTTTTTATAAGACACAAATAAAAACCTATTTAAAATCTTTTATATGCATGTGCGCAAGTTACGATTTATTGTATCTAAACTTGCCTAGCTATTAGATAAGTTCGGGTTAAGTTGAGGTTAAATAAACAATGAATAAGAACTTACCGATAATAAAAAACTTTTATGGAGTTTACTTATTGTATTGTAAAAATCCAAAATTTAAAGGACGAACATATATTGGATATACCGTAGATCCGAACAGAAGAATTCAACAACATAATAAAGGTAAACATGCTGGAGGTGCTTGGAAAACCAGCAAACGAGGGCCATGGAGTATGGTTATGATCATTCATGGTTTTCCAAATGATATAGCTGCATTGCGGTTTGAGTGGGCTTGGCAACACCCACAAACTTCAAGACGACTTAAACATTTGTCAAATAAAAAGCATCAAGAGAAAAGTTTTGATTACAATTTGCGAATACTATCGGAAATGTTGAAAATTGGACCGTGGAATCGTTTACCATTGAATATACGATGGTTGGACGAGGATTTGGTTAGAGATTTCCCCCCTTATAAAATTCCTCCGACTCATATGCCTATAGTTTTTGGAAATGTCTTAAGTAAAAAACTTTCTAAAAACAAAGATTCATTAAATGAAACTTTTGTAATAACAAGATGTTACTTGTGCTCAAAAAATATTGAAAACAGCAAACTAGAATGCTTGAGAAGTTCGTGTGATTTTGTCTCACATATTATATGCCTTGCAAAGGCTCTATTGAAGTGTGGCGAATATGTCCCTATCGATGGTAATTGCCCGAAATGTGATACTAATTTCCTCTGGGGTGACTTGATAAGAAATTTAAAAGGATGTTATGAAAATATGGATATCACTTTGTCGATTGATGTTCTTGATAATGTTTATTGTAGTGACTCAGAATAGTTTTATTTTTAGGCGATAGCCCCTTTGGCACAACTGTTCTTTTATAGCTTACGTTTCTTATAGTTTTTATTACCTATATAGATTAATAACATACATTTTGTATTAAGTTATTCTTTACAATTGGTTCGAACTTTCGTAGCACTAATTGATCGCATTCCATATTGCACCCGAATATTCTGAATATTCACTGTTTTGCATTGAGTTTTTCCAAAAATCAAGAAAAGAAACCATATTCAATTTTAACTGTCTTTACTGCAGACATTTCACTGTTGCGAACTGGAAATTTGCAAAAAATTCAGTTTCTATGTACTAAATATGTTGGGTGGAATTCGAACTGCCTATAGCCCGTGTGAACGTTGCTTTAAGTCATTAAAATAAATGTAAGTTCTAATTCCATGGTAGAAATTCAATTTAGTGCTGTGGGAAATAAAGAACAGAAGATATTTCTTAAGTGTGACATCAATTAAATTGCTGTGTATTATGTTTAATAAATTAAAATCAAGTAGAAGTTACTGGAATATTCTCTAAAATATTTATTTTATAGTTTGCCCAAGGGACAAATTTACGTTTTAAATGCATATTCTATTATAATCATAACGGAGTTTGTAGCTACTTATGACTGCGTTATGATTATAACTATAAGAACATGGATTTATATTGTAAATTTTGCTCTAGCGCAAACTATAATATAGTTTCCGCAAGGGATAAATTTAGGTTATAAGTACATTGTAATCATAACGCAGTTTATAACTACCGTGTGGCCAAGTGTAAATAAACACTTTAATAAAATACGGGGAACCAATCAAATTTTTTTCCTATAATTTAATATCATGTGACCGAACAAACATCGCGCGTGGTGAAGAGACTGAAGGCAGTCTTGAAGAAAACATTACAATAATCTCAAAATTATATTTCACCTATTTAAATTTTTTTTTAAATAGGTGAAACTCTTTTAAAATAGAAATGGCGGAACATATAAAATCTGCTCTTGAAGATAAGCTCACACATTTATGGATTTGCTTACAGGTTTTTATTCTGAAATATTAACATTCTACACTATACTGCATTTCATGGAAGAACAGGGCTATATTTTATTTACAGCATAGATTTCATATCAAAATCAGAATTATCAAAAACATTCAACAAATAGTAAAACAAAACATTCAGCTAATAGTAATAAACAACAAAATACCAACTTCGTCTAAGTATTTCATCATTACGTACATAGAATAATGAAATTGTACATATTAATATTAATTTGTAAAATAATTATTTATTTATCTTCTTAGTACTGCCTATAAATAAACTAATGTCTAAATGTAAAATTTTTATTAAAAAATGAAATACTAATACCATTCATCGTCAAAATAACCCCTTATTTAAAATCTTTTTAATACCGCATCTAAATAGATTTTAAATAATTTATTATAAAAAAATATATATAGAACCTCACTGACAATATAAAACTATACCTTCATTTTTGACGGTCTCAGAATAATATAATTAAATAAATTTATATTACTTTCAGAATTATGCTTGAACTATGTAAGACATCGCCTACAGAACTTCGTTTTGCAATTCCAAAAGCAGCAAATTTGAACATACTACTATTGGGCTTTCAGATATTTATTATTGGAAAAAACGACAATCGAATCTATTGAAATGAAAAAGAATTGATCAACAAAAAAATTTGCTCTAATATAAAAGAAAATCAAATCAATTTGATTGACCAATTCCTTTTTATTCAATGTGGCTACAAGTCACTTTACTATTCCGGAACTTAAAAATAAAATACTAATACTTCTAATAGTTTTAGCAGGATCTTATGGTAATAACCTTCTCCATTAAAAAATGGAAGACAAAGATAGATGCGCATTTTTGGCGTAGAGGATAGCCTTCATCAGTACCGTGAGCTTTAACCTCGCATCATTGCATTTACTAATGAAAACCATCACCGCCTAGCAAGCCAACTTGAAAATTTTCTATATGAATTTTTGCAAATGTATGGCGGTATGCCTATATTATTAATTGATCTTTTGAAATTAAATGCAGTTATATTAATTATACAACGAAGAGACAATATATTAGAGTGGCATATCATCCAAACAATTAGGAATTATGCAATTGGGGACTTAGACAATTCGTTGTTTAATTCGGGTGGTTATTATCATAAGATCCGGCTAAAACTAATAGAAGTCTTATTATTTTATTTTTATATGACATCCATACCCAAACAACAAAATAAGATTCGTTCTTAGAAATTATACAGTTTGCGTAAGGGCAAAATTTAAGTTATAACACGTTATAATTATAATCATAACGGAGGTAATAACGCATTTATATTTCATATACCGTAGAGAGTTATTGGCATCTTAAGTATACTGTCATGCACTATTAAGGAGCACGTTATTTGAATACTGCGTCGCCCTTAGTCTTGTCAAAATAAAAGTTATTGAACTAACGAATTTTATTTGACACGTTTGCTTTAAAAGGTGTTACGTTATTTATAACCTAAAATAATTTTAATTCTTTATTTTACTATATAATTATGGATCGTTCTTTGGAAGTGACATGAAATTTTCATTATTGTAATGAAAATTCTTTTTCCTGTTAAGATTTCTAAATTCTTTTGTATTATTTCCCACGCATTAGGATTACTTATTGGATTATTAAATACGGTTTCTCTGAGTAATACAATATCATCATTATAAGTAAATCGTAGCATTACCAAAGAATGTTACGGTTTAGCTTCTTTTTCTTAAATTTCTTCTTGTAGACGTTAGTCCTTTAACCATTATTATTCGGTTCCGAAAATAAAATGGGTTTGCAGTTAACGGGCGCTTGCGCAACCGTTAACTGCAAAGCCATTCCGGATATATAAAATTATTATATAAAAACAAATCCATTTAATGAACCATATTTTTCCGTAAAAAACTAGGGTTGAGATTTAACGAAATTAACACATATCTGACTAATTACTCCATTATTTATCAATATTATGTAGAAAAAAACGAATCCATTTATAGAAGCACGTTTTCACATAAAGAATGATGGATATGATTTGATGAATTTAACAAAAATATGACGAAATAGACTTTTACAACACAGTAACATAAAGAGTTATTGGCAGAGCCATTAGTATTCGTTTTATGATAACATTTTATATTATCTTTTTTTTTGAGGAGCTGTCCTCAACATTACTGTTTGCCATTGTATTTTTACCGGTTAAAAACTATACAATTAAGTTTAGATTATATTCACATTAACCCCTGAATGAAAAATAAACCAACAATTTTAGTAAAAGAGGTTAGAACAGTAAGAAAATATTCGAAACCGAACGAAACTTGCCGAAGGCAAGTAAGGTAAAAATAAAGCAGAAAGAATTTTGCATAAATAACATAAAGTTTGCACAAGTCCAAAATTTACATTATAAATGACATTCTTGTAGTTATAATCATAACAGAGCTTATAACTATACTGTATTGCCAAATGTGAATGCTATTTTATAAAATAGCGGAACCAATCAAATTTCTGTTCTAGTTTCACATCACGTGATCGAATGAAGCCAAGATACTGAAGACAGTATTGAAGTAAACATTATAATAACTTCTAAATTAATTTATATTTTGTCTATTTAATATAGTTAATTATGCTATTTAAGATGTTTAAATGCTTCAAATGGGCATCAAAAACTAATTGAAAAAGAAATAGAAGGTAACAAAGATTCTTACATCCGACAAAAGGCTTAATTTTTTGCATTTTTATACCGTATAACATCAATGCGCAAACAACAACATAAGATTCGTTCTTGTTATAAGGTTATGCTCCTTGCGCAAACTCTATTATAACTCACTCATTATAAGGTTATAACTATAAGCAAAGGCGCAAACTCTATAATATATAAAAATAAATGAGTACTGTTTGAGAATATAGACAATTGTAACATTGACTTTTAATATAAAGTAACTAAAAGTGTATAGTAATGATATATTGCAAGTATATATAATTTATATAGTACATTATACATTACATTATGAGTATAATAATAATTATATACATAGTGAGTTTAGTAAAGAAATGTAATCATAATGCAATACAAATAATACGCATAATACGTCATGACTAGCTCTTCATCCAATATATTTGATATGCAGCACACCATATGCAGTTGTCGTGTTTAATTTATTCCACCACCACTACTACAACGTGAAAATGGACGATTGTTTTTCTCTTTGCTTAAAAAATGTACAGCTTTTTCAATCCCATAAGTACAAATAAACGTGCATAATGGTCGAACGAAATGAGAAAGTTTTGATGGAATTATTAAAATATCCGGGAAATAATCTTTGTGCAGATTGCGGCCGAAGAAGTGAGTATTATTTAAAAGTTTTATTCTAATAAAATCGACAGAAACTAATTTAATTTGTCTTTTTAAAACGCCTACATTGAAACGAATTAACGATATTTTATTGAATTAAGCAATTACAACGTTAGTTATCTAAATGAATTAACCAAGCAAGTGTTAGTGGATTGATAATCTGTTAATAGTTTTGTAAACAATATAAATTTCAAAAGGAATACATTTTATTGTATGGTTTATAATTTAATTGTTTCAATTCTTTTGTACTCTAAGAAAAAGACGAGTTACTAGAAGAATAAATGTTAATAGTGTAACAGTTATTTTAAATATAAATTTTTGTGCCTCAAATATTAAAACAAATAAAATATAGTGCTTTTCTGGTCATAAAAAAAGTCAGCAATCTTACAGGCATGCTTTATTATATAAGTCGAAACAATGTTTACAGATCCGGAGTGGGCATCATACAATATTGGTATATTTATTTGTACACGATGTTCGGGAGTTCATCGAAGTATGGGTGTACACATCAGTAAAGTAAAACATCTGAAATTGGATCGATGGGAAGATTCACAAGTTGAGCGGATGAAGGAGGTTGGTAATGTAAACGCAACATTGAAATATGAAGAACGTGTACCGTCTTGTTATAGAAAGCCAAAGGAGGATGATCCTCAGTAAGTTATTTATTTTTGTAGCCACATTGATGTATTTGTTTTATACTTTTTTTTAGTATAATGTGTATAGGACAGTGTATAGTATAGTATAATGTGTATAGTATAGACATTTTAGTATAATGTGTTGGAATCCCAGGATACCTATTACATTGACTACATCAACTCACATGTTTGGGCTGTTAATCACTTTTAGTGTTTCTCCGGTTTTACTTTAAACTACACTAGAGATTGTACCAAATACTCTCTACTAATTATACTTATTTCTACCAAACGCAGTTGATGAAGAAGTGTAGTGCACAATGATTTGGTCTAATTCAGAATTGGCGTAACCAAACGTAACTTATTATTATCCCGTATATTTCAACGGCTTATTGTAGCTTATGCTCCTAAGCATTCAGTACAATATTGAATACTAAATATAGTTATGAATATGAATATTACGCATGTACGTTTACTCGGCGCATATTCTTAATTCTGGGGTATCTCTAGACCAGCGGCCGGCAACCCGAATGCATTGGCGTGGCACAAAACAGGTAATTCAAACTCTCTTAAGTAAAACTAGTAAATCGGCAAGTGGAACGACGAGCACAGAATACAGCAAAAGGTTTAAGAACAATGCACTGGGAAATTAGAATAAAAAAATCTGAATTTCTTTTTAAAATCCCGAAAATTTAATAAATTGTTATTTTCGAGGCGTGCCACAAATAATCCGTGGCATGGGTTGCCGACCGCTTACATTTCATTGTTATATTTCTGTTAAGTCATTTATTATTTCAGTTTTTAAATATAATATATTTATTATTTAAGTTATTTAAAAGTGATTAAAATATAATACATTTTTAATAACTTTCAACATTTCTTCAAGATCAAAATGCTCCTTGACTTAAGTCTGGGTTTAACAGCCTGTATCGCTTGACACTTTCAATGGGAAAATAGAAAAGGTTTGTGCACCATTCTATAGAAAGTCTGCCGCAAAGTTGGCAAAACAACTATTTTCGAAACACTGTTTAATCCAGTTTCTTTGAATAATGTTCTATTACAGTCATTCGTCAACATTGCAATAAATCTTTCAACTTTAGATATGCACCGTCGCATTTGAACAAAGATATTGAAATGATATAAGTGTAGTTATGTGCACACTGTAAGGAACTATGCTGTAAAGTAAATCAGGAAGTATATGTTCAAATTTCTTGAATAACGATCTTTCTAAAATTACGAGTAACTAAAATTGGAATGTGGTTCATCTTGATTGTGACTTTATATTATGACGTTATATTATAATTTTTTTAAATAAAACTAAAATTATTGTTAAAAACCAATGAACTAAGTTTAACATTACAATTATTACAGAGTACTAATCGAACAATGGATTCGCGCGAAATATGAACGCGAAGAATTCTGTCATCCAGAGCGTCAGGGTTATATTAGTGGTACGATGCAGGGTTTCCTTATGAAACGCGGCAAAGAGGATAAACGGTACCATCCAAGAAAATTTGTCTTATCTGAATCAGATGATACACTTAAATATTTTGTGCGCGAGAACAGAGATCCTAAAGCCGTGTTACGGGTATCCGAGATTAATGTTGTGTTTGCACCAGAAAAAATCGAATATCCATCATCATTACAGCTTACCTTTTTAAAAGTATGTTTTTTCATTTGTAATTATTGAGACTTACTGAGACTATTGAGACATCATAAAAAGATGAATTTATCAAATTATAGGATGGAACAACGCGTCACATCTACTTGTATCATGACGATCCGGAAGTGATTACAAATTGGTATATGGCGATTAGATGCGCTAAACTTCATCGGCTTCAAGTCGCTTATCCAACCGCATCCGAATCAGAATTGGTCGGTCATTTAACGGAAGACTTTGCCAAAGAAGGTTGGCTATGGAAGACGGGACCAAGACAAAGTGATGGTTTTAAGAAACGTTGGTTTACATTAGATAATCGTAAATTGATGTATCACGATGAACCTTTAGATGCGCACCCGAAAGGAGAAATTTTTGTGGGTAAGTGTATATTTATTTTGATACATTTTCCGGTTCATTAATTCTTTATAGAAATTTTGTGCCCAAGAACATAATTTCTTGTTTCTGTGGTCAATTAATAACTTTTCGTCTTATAGTAGTTTAAGAATACTGTTATAATGTGATCTTGTCAATTTTTGTACAAAATATGTTTTGAAATTGATATAAAAATAATCAGACATTGCTGTCAGACAACAAAAATTGTCAAGTTACCTGTGACACAGTTCTTGATTAAAATGTTCTTTTCGGCGTAAATACACGGATAGAGAGGCGATGGGAATGAAATTTGGAAGGTATTTTAAGATGCTTTAGGAATCATTGTTTATTCTTGGTGTTGGGCATTAGATCAGAGTTTTTTTGTTTTTGGGTGAAATTTAGAATTTATTGAATTTAACAGATAATACTTATGCTTTGTATAATTTGTCAGTGTTCAAGTGTGCTATAGCTACTAATATA
>WYDF02045420.1:0-12294 GCA_009867245.2 Adranes taylori | reverse complement strand
TGTGTGTATTGTTGTAATTATTCCGGGTTGTACCCCACGTATTGGGCATTAAATTTTGCCAACGTTTCGCCAAAGTGGCTAGCTAGTGCCTTTGCATTTTCAAAAGCTATTGTGTGCCCTCTAACTTAAAATATGTCATATTATGTTGGCGCTTCGCTAGAGACTAGTTTGGTAATAACCATTACAGTTGTCTGTAATTTGCATTTTTTTTTTGGCGCTGGGATGAGACCCTTGCTTTGCTGGTCCGTAGCTTCACTGCTTTCATTTTGACGTTCTTTTCATTTGGTGCTGCTCGACCTTATGCCATTTGGTGCTTTGCTAGAGGCTGGTGCTTCACTGTTCTGGTGGAAGACTGCTTTAACCTTATCTACTGCTTCGCAGGGAGACTGATTTGGTCCATTTTTTCGTTCACCTCGCATTCGTAGTTCAAACGCACATTTTGGGGGTTCATTTGACCTAATTTGGCAGTCCCTTTTTGATACAATGTATTCTCTTATAGATAAATGCCCCAGAACCCTTATACTTTTTAAGGTCACGTGATCAAATGTTGGTCACTTTTTCCCATAATATATTTCTTATAGGACTTTTTGTCATTGAACTCTTTGAACTAGCTATACTACTACTAAGATCGTATGCTACACGCATCACGCAATAAGTTTTCAGACTTTCTCTAAGCCTCGAAAATGCTAGATGTGACTTTGGCGAAACGTGGGCAAACTGAAATTTCTATCACGCCAGATATAACCCTGAGGACAAACAACTACTCATATATATATATATATATATACATGGAAACAGAAGATGCTTATACATATGTATAAAAGAGAAAACTCATTACTGTCGATAGAGATTTATGCGTTCGTTCAATACGCAATAACAACATTATTATAGAAAATCTTCGTTCAGTTATATTTCTTTTAGATAGATTTTTTAAATATTTATATTTTGCTATGTTGAAGAGAAGCGTTTTTATCGCGAGTTGAAATAAAAAATATTCTTTTGCCTTCAACGGTACTTCTTATCGCCAATTTTTTATATGTAAGCCCTTACGATTTCCGCCTTTATAATTTTATTGGTTTAATATCTCTTATTGGTTGCTGAGAATTTTAGCAAAAGGCTGTTTCAACTCAATGCTTCCCGATTTTTTGGTTACGAAAAGTTACCACCATCACTTACAATACACAAGGAGTGCAGTGTCTTTGTTAGTCTAGATGTATCTTTTAGTCAGCGAGCAATTGTCGTAGCCCTAAGATGGTTTGCTCAAAGTAGCGTTACCCGATTAATTTAATAGTCAAAATTAAATTAATCGGGTATTTAAATCCAAGTAACTAAGTATTACATGACGTATACTTTCTAATTTTATTTTCATCTTTTCTTATATTTTCCTAACACTTTACTTCCTACATTTATTTCTTCAATGCGCACAAGAGGGTGCCGCCGTGAAAAGAAGTTGGAAGAGAAGAGCCAATTGCACGAACGAGAAAGTCAATGAAACGACACCAAAGGGATAGATCAAGCTATGTCACCAGCGTAACTTATCCGTGCCAATTCCACCGCCAAGCCAACCCGAAGAGATGAGTTGTGCTCAACACTCGGATTGCCGATCCCTTCAGGCGACGCTCCGTTACCACCAACTCCGGGAAAAGGTTGGCTCTACCCTGTAACCCGTGAAGACCATAATCGCCATGCAGGCTCTTCAGGTATTCTTTCGGCGACAGGGATAAATTCCATTATGATATGTAATCAATAGCTTATTACAGTTTCCGTAAAACGTGCCATACTTAGTTACATATCACATATTCAATTCTACACAAGCTCGACAATATCCTCATTATTTTCAACACAGACATCAATAAATGTACATCCGAACATTGACGAACCGTAAAAGTTGTTTCGTTAGCAGCCATCCTTAGGACCGAAGAACAATTATAATAAAAATCTATTTATATATAGTTTGCTATTATTTTATCTTTACATTTTCAATGGAAGGAACCTAACATTCATTCTTATGAATTATGATTAGCTCCAACAAGAAATTTGAGATAATTAAAATTGCGATTAGAGTGCTTATACGTATTATAAAGCAAATAACAATAAATATCGTTATATGACATTGTTATTGCGTATTGCTGTGTTTACCTAAAGAAATATATAAAAATATAAGTACAGTATAATCAAAGCGGCCACTTCTTTACACCCCTAAAATTCGTACCAGAGCAAAAAATTAGAAAGCGGTATGGTGTATAGGTAAAGGAAATAATATCAGAACCACGATGTTGCATTAATAGAATTAAATTCTGTAACAAAGTGAAATACCGTACAATCGATTTCAAACTCATATGGAACTTCGTTGCAGATCGGAAAGTTTAATGATGACTGAATAATTCGAAAGATCTTACAACGCAATGTACAATAAATAATGGTATTTATGATTATAGTTTTGTTAATTTTAAATAATCCAATTTACATTGTTATCTTTACACCGCATTGTTTTCAAATTAAGTTTTTCTGAATGGATTTTTTGACTGATAAGTAAATTTTATGCTAACTATTGACAAGCACTTTAGCATACATTTCATTTCAATATTTTCAATGAAAAAGGTTTTATGTGTCGAAATTTACGTAAGTTATTTATTTTACGTAGAAATTTATTGTTCTAATTCGTTCATGCTAAACCAAAAATTATTACATAAAACTAATGAGCTAAAATAATGCGACCTTTTCAAGTAGGCGCATTAACTATTTCTGTACATTCAGATTAATATTATGCAAATTTAAGAAACAATAAATGACTAAGGCTTATTATTTTATTATATGCACCTGCACTCATCTAAATAGGAAACGTTTTTACAATAGTTGAAACATTATACTAAATGTTATAATGCACACCAAAATTTCAACAATAATTAAGAAACACGATCCATTTTATATAAGAAAGAAATAAAAACAAATCACGATATACAATACTATTATAGCAATTTGAATTTTGTTAGCAACCGCTGTATAAAAACCTGTTGTGGTCATTGAGAGAAACTGGTAATAACCTGTCCCAGTTGGGGAAAAACAGTTATCCTCGCTGACGATGGTATGCCGCAGTTAGAATGGCTGCTTAACACCAAAGACAACATGAACCCAAAAGGAGGTCCCAAAAATCCAGTTCCCAAAAATCCAATTATTACATTTTAATGATGAAGATATAAGCATGGAAAGATTAAACTTTCAACACCAGTTCAAACGCAGGCCAACAACCTTCAACTGCTTTAGAGGTTTGTCTATAAATCGCAAAAAAACATCTAGCGCTATTTTGACAATTAAAATTTAATAACCTAACCCAAATAATCATAGGAGCTTTTTTTTTAAAAAAAAATCCTTTTTAATCCCAACCCCATTTCGCACAGTACATTTCCACTCACAAAGACATTTTTTATTGGAAAAATTCACTCAACGAGAGCCAATCATTTGGCAGCTATATCTCATAAAGTTTCAGATGACAGACCTTACATCCGGCCATCTCAGTTTCAGCCAGGCAAGACGAATACCCTCCACTTTCCCTTATGTTACGCTATCCAATCTCTCATTGGCTCGACGGCACCTACTTAATCCGTTGACCAATCAAATAATGATAAATTCAAACATCGGCAGAAGTATGATAATTTTTGTCGCGCAAATCCTCACCGAATGGAAAATCAGTAAATAGTTCGATCAAAATCCCAACACCACAAGTTCCTAAACGACTACGCTCGGGCGGAGTAGTCGATCTCTTGGATGTTTTCCAAGTACCCAGATCTTCCTAATTCGAGTAATAATACAGAAAAATTTTTATTACAACAGACAACAACACTCTATCTGTCAGTCGGCTCTACAAGCTCAGTCAATTTAGGTCAATATTTGATCCAAAATGCGAAGGCACCAGAGAACAAAACAGAACTGCGATCTTTAATTGGATTAATCAACTTCTACGGCCGTTTCTTCGAAACCCTAAGTAGTACACTATCCATTAAACTCTATGTTACGTTAAACTCTATCGCAGACGTTAAATGCCACTCAAAATACTCGGAGCTGGACCATGGGACATACGCAATAATTTTTGGTATAAAGAGATGTTACCAATACTTATGTGGCCGAAATTTTACCCTACTTACCGATTAGAAGCCATTGGTGCAAATTCTGAATCCTCGGAAAAAATTACCAACATTAACAGCCACTAGAATGCAACACTATGCAATCTTCATGCAAGCATTTAACTGTACTATAAAGTACAAGAACACTGTAAAGCACGCGAATGCCGAACCAAGTCACGTCTATGTATTTCCGAGATAGCATGCAATTTCAATCAAGTTGATGTTTTCGTGATCTCACAAATCGAAAAACTACCTGTTACTTTAGATGCTGTAGCGCCGAATCTACTGCTAAAGACAAAGAATTGGAGAAATTATACAATGGACTGCAAAATGGTACCAATATCAGCGGAAAAGGTATTGATCAGAGTCAATTTTCATTATAAGGTAATTTCATCATGTGTGGGCATCAAGTTGTCATTCCTAGGAAATTGCAAAAACGAATTTTAGACGAACTTCACATTGCACATTTTGGAATGGTAAAAATCAAGTTACTTGCGCGCGGATATTGGTGGTGGCAGAACATAACGAAATTGCATGTAATGCCACCAAAATAAAGATAACCCACCGAAAATTTCTCATGTCTGGGAAGCCGCTAACTACCCCTTCGAACGAGTTCACCTGGACTTTGTCGGGCCCACGAATGGTTATTATTATTTGATCATCGTAGATACATATTCCAGGTGGCCAGAAGTCTTCTTATTAAAAGATATTATCGCCCAAACCTGTCGAAAAGTATTTTCTACATATGGAAGTCCCCGTGTGCTCGTGAGTGACAATGGCGGACAACTGGCGTCATACGAGTTTGAGAATTTTCTGAAGATCAACGGCATTATTCACAAATACAGCGCTCCTTACCACCCCGCTACAAATGGCTTAGCTGAGCGATACGTGAAAACTGTCAAGGAAGCAATGAAGGTATTAAAAGTTGCCGGTTTAAAGCAAATCGATCACGAAAGGGAAAGCTGCAAATTCCTGCTTCAGTACCGGAAGACTCTGCATATGACTACGGGAGTTAGCCCGTAGTCGTAGTCACAACTTCTTTTTGGACGAGAGATAAGATCGCGCTTCGAGTTGATAAAGGATCCTGAAATTCAGCCCAAAAGAAACATTGTGGTAGCTACATAGAATGTAAGAAGCTTTAGTGTCGGAGACAGAGTTGCAATCCGTTGTTATACTTCGCGTGCCAAATGGACATTTTGAAAAATTAGTAAACGAATTAGAATATTGCATTATATGGTTCACTTTGATGACGGTTAAATTTACAAACGACATATTAACCAGTTGAGAGCAGTGGGAGAATCAATACCCGAAAGAAAGGGAAACGTTAACACGTACCTACTTGTCACGTTGAGACCAACTCCAAACCCCAATTTACCGTCTGTGTCACAACAATGTTACGTTCCAAACTCACCTGATCTTTACGATATCCTACCCAAGACGGACGAACCTTCAATTACAAACCCTTCCAATGAACCTGGCGCGACTACTATACTACCTGGTGATATTACAACGCGTTGCGTAGGCTAAGGAGGACTATCAAAAAACCAGAGCAATTTTTTTCTTTGGTTCCTTTTTCTTTTAAATTATACTAATCACAAGAATATTTATTTAAGTAGGAGAGGGTGTGATATATTAAGTATTTCTCCGTTCGACAACAGGCAGTGAATGTTGCATACATTACGATAAGATTAAGGATATGAAAACAAAAAATAAAATGTAAACATTTTTTCTTTAAAAGAAATACAATAAACGTTTTCAATACCCTATAATCTGGTTTCAATACCCTTGTACACAACAATACCTATATTACCGATGAAAAAATTACCGATGAACCGCGGGTGGATGGCCATTTCTGCTATTAGGTATCAAGCTTTATCAACACCCAAAGGAACATTGAACATACCTACATCTCCAGCCGTTATAAATGCATTTATGGTACTATAACTCTACCACTGACTAATAATCATCAGAGCCAATTCTATACAAAAAACACAATTAAAAAATGGACTTTCTATATTTTACCTCTCAGGTACAGACTTTTTTTAATATGCACATTTTAATATTTGGATATGTAATTTTGCTCGTGTTAATTTATCATCGAAAAGAAAAAAAGTCTTGATTTAAGTTTGCTATCAGTTCTTAATTTTGAAGTCTTTGTACGTTGTGTTTCTATGTACTTTATTAAAGACCACCATTTTGGAACATTAAAGATATCTCGTTTTTTAATTTCATTATAACTTTGAATGTCTAACTGCTTTTAATTTCTACCAAATGATCCCACGAATCACTAAACGTTTTACCTAGGTATACTATTGATATTACTCTTGTTATTCTTTGATTGTCTATATTGGAGGTTGATTGGGAGGCCAGAGCTTAACTAGAGGCCAGAGCTTAACGAGAGCTAGTGTCACCCAACAGTTACCATACTGTTAACAAAGTTCAAGGCTACAAGTAATGTGACCGATCGTAAAAGATCTAGCCATCCGGACACTTAAGAAGAAGTAATGGAATGAGTATTCGCGAAGGAATCAACAAGTCCAAAAATTATGCCGACTCACAAATTTCATTCCTACAAGTTACAAATGTTACTTGTATGAATGACCAGATGCAGATTACACCAGATGCCTAAGATCGAGATTGGCGTTTGGAAATGTACAATCGGTTTTTCACTCAGTTGGAAGAAGAGCCAGAGTTTTTGTCTAAACTTATGTTTTTGGGCGATATAAACTTTTATATTATTACGTAAATTTTAGGGCGCAGCGTTGTTCTCTCCGACGTGACGTGGGTGAGAGGGGACTTTTATATGGGTTAGCGTAGAAATCCCCTGCTCACAATTATAGGTACCTGAACTCCTTTTTTATTTTATAAGATAGCACTTTAGTTTTGCTACTTCTAACAAAGTTATTAATTGAATAATTGATGCGTAAAGATCTAATTTAAATCCCCTAGTTAGCCCACTTAATTTAAAATAAAACACTAGACCGGACCATCGACAAGTTGGACGTGCCGTTCAGATTTAATTGTGCCTTTCGTGGCTGAGTAATTACTGGTAACGTCAATCCTTAAAGCTGGTCATAAACCTTAATAATTCAGGCACCAGAAATGAAACAGTTATTAAACTGAATTAAATTGTATTGGTTATTAAAAATGTTTACTTGTACGGTAGTGGCTTGCTCATGCATTCCCATACGTAAAATAAAATAATAAACGCTTTGCAAATAACATAAATCAGCACTTGAATAAAAGTGACCGTATGATTTGTTCCGTTACATCAAAGAAATCTTAAACTAGGTACTTACAGGTTTTGCCGCTCTACACAAATTATTAATTTATTATTTTAGAGTAACGCACCATTATCTTAATTATTTCTTTGTATTCCTTTTGGCTTTACCTTGATCAACAAACTTGTTATTAATTATACTCGACTTTACTTTATGCATCAAAATTTAGTTGGACATTACGACTTTCGGCGGACGCCCCAATTTACTATCCCTCTACTAGAACTGGGCATCGTTTTTATACATACTGATCCCCTTCCACATACCGATATGCATATTTTTCGTTATGATTAATTTGTACATAATTAACACATTCTAGAATCTTCGCTATTCTCCTCTTCTGGTAAAATACATTTAGTCAAATACATTCCACTTAAGTATCTATACTGCTGTCAGGTTAATTATCTTTCATCGTAATTGAGGTCAATCAAATCAGATGCATTCATTCATCCATTCATCCATTCATTTGTTATCAATCAATTACCAGTTAAATAAATTTGGTTACTTACACACTACAGCGCACTTAGCTTATTGTTATTACACCTCCGCTGACTTTCTTTATGCCACACCTACTAAACATTCATTTCTTCCGATAATTTGAACGCCAAACACCTCAGAAATGCTCTAGTTCCGTCGGAACTTTATCTATTTCTATACTGTACTTCTGAACTAATTAAGGTGCTTTTTAAATGTATCACGCTATATTTTTCTTCATAAATACAAGCTTGAATGATTAGCTAACTGAAACTTAACAGGAACGTGGACAAATCTCCACGTTACACTTGCCCCCTCCCCTTGGGAAAATTCAACCCCGATTTTTAACTCGCGAAATTACAATCAACCTTGGTTAACTCCAAAGTGCTCACCTAATTTACATAAACTGATTTTCTATAAATGTATCGTGTGTTCCCCTAATAGTCTGTTTAATCTACAGCCTAAATCTATCCACTATCGTTCCACTTTTAAATTGTAACTCTTTGTTTATTAGAAAACTTTTCTAACTTGCATCAAGCCCTTTCATTCTTTCAGTTAAATTTGGTCGATCGTTCAGCTAAGATTGATTAAGTCTAACTCTTTTTCGATAACTGGTTAATGCCCTAATAAAATTATTTTATTCTTATATAAAAACTCTAATCATTCTAATGCGTTTATTCAAGTCCTTTATCATTTTTCCGATCATTACTAATTTTTCAGCCCAAGGTAAATTATTTGTTCGTTTACAACTAATTAATTTATTCTTAAGGTAACTGTGCGTTTCTAAAATATTTTACTAATCTCTTTATAGTTACAGTGTGGTTTTAACATTATTTACGATTACTTTCGTGTACCTCAATTCATTAAATAAGATCGAAATGATAAAATAGGAAAAATTACTATTATAACTTGGAAAATTAAAAAAAAAATTAATCATTACATCTTAAAATTCAAAATAATAAATTCTTATTATTCAATAAAAAAATTACATCTCGTGTACATTTTTGGAATCACATAACTTTTGGTATTGGGTTCGACAGTAATATTCACTGGTTTATTGGCAACTGTTTATAGTGAATGTAGGATGGTGCACCCCCATACTATGTTACACATGTTAGTAATTGGCTAGATAAAAACTTTCATTACTGGATTAGTCGTAGGGGACAAGTGGAATGGGCTACACGATCTCCAGATTTAAACCCGGCGGATAGTGAGGGATTATGTAAAATCCAAAAGTGACAGAGACAAGATCAGGGACAAAAACTATTTGCGGGAGCGGGAACGAGTCACAGCTGTGTGCCGTTCAGTGGCAGAACGTCAAAATTTGCCCTCCCCCGCCTCGCTCCTGCAAAAAAAGTTGTGGCCCCTTATAGATCCTGCTTTTTCATGCTTCTTCCCTATCTCAAATATTCTGCTAAAATACTTTCAACCCAACCATCAAACATTCATATTTTCTATTGTGTCGACTCATTCTTATATACGTTGGCTTTAAAATCTTTAATATAATTAAATAAAAACATTCCTAATCAACATTTATTGCTATTTCAAATTTTTTATAATAAATACAAAATCATCATGGCCTGAAATAAGCTATAACGTCTAACAAAGCATATATTATAAAGACGATTAAATCACCTGCCTATTTTTAGAAA
Source organism: Adranes taylori (assembly GCA_009867245.2). Lineage (NCBI taxonomy): Eukaryota > Metazoa > Arthropoda > Insecta > Coleoptera > Staphylinidae > Adranes > Adranes taylori. The sequence continues at coordinate 2,769 of WYDF02045420.1, read as the reverse complement.
ATTGTATCACCATTTTTCACTACGGCAGTAGCAAGCGAATTGGGACATGCTACCTTATTCCCGTATGTGTTCCCTATTGCACATGCTCGACGTAGAACAAGCAGTTTCACATTAATCGTGCAACGCAAGTTCCAAGATACTCCAAGTTTTCCGCTAAGTTCATGCGCGCGTTTGTATTATGTCCTAGATCACGTAGAGTTGATATACTTTATTTAAATCAAACTATATTATAATCTATTTCAAGTTCCTTGTTATGGACCAAGGAACGACAATAAATAGTAAAGATTTAAAACAATAATAAGAGTTCGATGTACTTCTGGGTTTACAAACTTATAGATTACATTCTTCAAACACATTTTCCAACATTTACTTCATTGTCAAGTCAAGTAAAAGGTTATAAACTAACTCTTTGAATTTCTACTGTTAAATGTCAAAGCTATTAATAATACACTTCAGCTCTAATAGTTTGGGTATTCTCCAACAATACCTTATAGCACCATCTGCCTGTGGGGATTAGCGATCTAATTAGCTATTTTGGCTTATGAAATTGCACTCCTGAAGATGTTCGATGTCGATATTCGTCCAAGTCATCTCCTCAGATTCTTCAGCCATAAATTCAGGCGTCGTTCCATTGACATTTTCCTTCGATGATCAGTCGGACAGTTTCATTCTTTTCATCACGCATGATGTGCCCGATGTCCCGAAGTATTGCAGTTTCCTTTCCTTGACAGTTCATATAACTTCTAAAGATTTGTCCATCATACTGGGGACTTTGATGTTTGTCCATCTTGCTATCCATGAAATGCGTAATATCCTTCAGTATAGATACATTTCGAATGCAACTATATGATTATCCATATACTGGTTCACATACGGAGCTGAAGACTTAAGCCGCATGCGGTAAAATGGTTTTTCATGTTGGTAAAAGTTCTGCGAGCCTGCTCAATTCTTACAATGAACTCAATTTTCGGATCAATTTGATTATTCACGACAGCTCCCTGGTATAGAAATGTATGTACTTGTTCGACTGGTCTATCATTTATATATTGATACACCTAGGCTTGGTTGCTTGGAGAAAACTTTGCTTCCTTTACGTTCACGAAAAGGCCGAAACGCTGGCTGTCGACTACAATAAGATCTATAGCTCTCTGCATATCTGAGAGGTTGTGGCCTATTACTACGGTGTCATCTGTCTAGCGGCGGTTCTTTTATCGTTCATCTTCTAACCTGCTCCCTTGGGTAACAACAGTTACCCTCACTGAAAGATGTTATTCCGCAACTAGGTCTGGATTCCGAAGGACATCCGCATAATGGCATCTAATTTCTACTATAGCGTCGGATCAAGTTTAGATAGGCTCGAGTTTAGCTTCCATGGGCTTTACAAGTTATAACACAATGACTCTCACACCATCAGTAGGTACTATGACCAAAATGATACAATATCTTAATTTAAGCGCTTTTACTACATATTGGTTATAATCAACGTACCCCCCTCAATAAATCCCAAGTACTCTAATTATAACCATAAAATCCAAGATACACGGACTGAGTATGCGCCTCTCTTTAAATAACTCTTAAAATTACTAAAATCTTTTTTATTATGGAACACATTCAAAATTTACTAAATTCCTTTATTGTTATGAAACTCCCACTTGACAATATCATACTGCCAACGGCAGTTGGCAAAAAATATAAAACTTTACTGATTCTTAACCTTTTATTTATGACAATTATAGTTATATGCAAAAAGTTACTTGTCGAGCAAAAGTTGGGAAGCCTCCTTTATGTCTTAGGTGCTTTATGTCTTCGCCACCGAGGACATCCAAGACTCGGATGCACGGCTACTTGCTGGACTCCAAGATGGTGGCACATAACAAGTACCACGTGGACACGCTGCTTTAAAAGGTCTTCCAAAAATCCATTCAAGATGTGCCTCACGATGAGATGACGACAGGAAATGACTACTTCAATCGCAAGTACCTGCGCAAGGTATTAGCCTCGGGATGTTATCTGTAAATTTCAAATACTATCTAGCGTCATTTGACATACAAAAATCTGAATTTCCTTGCCCAAACGAGCTTCAACAGCCAATGGCGCCTAATGGATTAATTAAAATACAGTACCTATTTCCCAACATTTTACGAAAGCCTTAAATAGGAAATACTTACATTGTGAGCGCCAAAAATTGGCGTGTGTTAAGCACAATTGAATGGAGGAGAGTGTTATATCCAGCTTTTCTAAAATGAAGCTAAGGCGGAAAAGACTCCTCCAATTTTCCCACATGGCACTAACCAAACTCCTATTGATTAATCAATACTGACGTAGTTCAGTAGACAATCGGATAACCAGATTTAAGACCAGATCCGAATTACAAGGATAAATCGATAAACAGGATAACAAATTTCCATAATAAAATAACTTTAACAAACTATTTCAATTAAGTAGGCTGTCCGCACTGAGCGACCTATAACGGAACGGTTACTTACCTACCAATCGAAGGCCTATAAGTTTATTAAATAGTTTTTCAAAAGTTATGGAAGTCATCCTAAAAATAGAATTTGCTGATGTAAATAAGAGAATTACATCCAACAAATGTGTTTTCGGTAAAAGTTAACGACTGTAAAACAAGCGGCTAACTTACTGCATTTGATCGTAATTCTAGAGCATAAAGTTTTGCTGTCTATGCTGCATTTCTCTCTCCTCGGTCCTATTACCCTCACAAGGGTTTGGTGGCACTATGCTTCTACCATTTTTGTAGCAATTTTCCAC